>OOFC01031671.1:0-12711 GCA_900323345.1 Pseudochromis fuscus | reverse complement strand
TCCCCCTCCCCCGCAACCCACCCACAGCCCATCACTGTGCTGATTAATAAATAACCTCCCTCCATCCTCCAGAGATCGTCATCTCATGCATAATGTTCAGCAGATTAGGATAATCTGTCCAAACAGACCGAAACCTTAAAAACACTCAGCAGCTGGAGAAGGTTTAATGACGTCCTGTTAATAGAATACATTTTTGGAGATGACTGACACTGTGTATTGTTAAGCTTCTTGTTGGACTTTGGAGGTTTTGTCTGAGTGACGGAGTCAAAGCGCTGATTTGACTCCAGGTTAATCTGTGTGTGAATGTCAGAGCAGCCTGTTAACCTGCTGTTTGTGTGTTCAGGTTTCACCTCCACACTGATGTGTGAGTGTGACGCCGACGTGTGACAGACGGCTTCAGTTTGTCTTTAATCAACACGACATTTAACTGGTTTCCTCTGTGACCTGAATGTGTGAGTTAACATGAGGGCAACAAATGGCGCATTTACACTGGCACTTACTCACTTCGCTTCACCTCCGATCGCTCGGGATTGGCCCCCTCTGTTGCATTTACATTGCTGAGGATCGTCCTTTTATGCAATTCTTTTGTTTCTGACGTCGCTGTCCAGCTCCTGCTGAATTTTCTCATCAGCGACTAATGACAGAAATTCTGCCCCATGGACTCAGGACGAGGTGCAAACCTTTCTAACAGATACCATCTCTCTTCTTGCTGTTATTTCAAACACATCTGCACGGTTTGCCGAAGATTTAAAAATGCCCGCTTGTTTGCGGGGCACATCACGTGCCGTGCAGTGATGACGCAACGACGCAGTGACGATTCTGACCAATAAGATTTTAGACTGACCAGGTAGCGAAGCAAAGTGAAGTGAGTAGTACCAGTGTAAATGCGCCAAAACTGAAGATGAATAATATCCAACTGGATTTGGTTTTAGATTCAATTTAACTTTAAAGCATTTATCTTTTTATTGTTGTTTCTGTCTGTCTGGAAGTTAAAACCTTAAAATATGACAACAGGTAATAGAAAATAATCATCTCCACCCAAAAGGGAGAAATTAGAAACAACAAAACACAATTAAGAGGAAAAAAAATGTAAATGATTAGAAGATGTATTTCAATTGAGGTGTAATTAGGATTCATAGAACATAAAACATATTAAAATATACACTGGGAAAGCCACATCAGCACAAGGATAAGAGGAAGGATGTTTATTGTTTCAAACCTTCTGGTCCTGGTTATTGATTGCATACTGAAAAAAATGCATTTCAGTTTCAAGAGTTTTGTAGCATCTGTAACCATCTTTTATAAACCATGCAGGACAGGTTGGTGAACCACAGATCATCCTGAACCTGTGTCGCTGTGACCTCGGGCTTCACTCTTCTTATCAAACAGCTGCAGCAGAAAACCTCCCTCAGAGAAACAATGACTTAAAACCGCCTTCCCTCGGCCCGGGATATCTGCGAGCTGAACTCGGAGGGTGGCGGTGTAATGAAGCGTGGAGCGATGCTGTGATAACCTCATTACTCTTCACCGCTCGCTCCCACAAAAAAAACAAAAACAAACATCTGCCGGCTCCTGCAGAAGCTGCAGAGTCGATGGGTTAATCGTGCATGTAGAGCAGATATCAGAGGGTTTGTTGACCACATCTTAGCCGCTGGTTGTTTCCTGATATTTATCTTGAAGATGGAAATATAAATAATGCAACAAAAAACAATAAAGATTCAAGGTAAATAAATGCCACACATGTGTCCTCGGAGGAGCTGCTTTACTGTAAAACAACTTTTTGAAAACAGAAGTGGGTCTTTGTGGAAATCAGGTTAAAATCATTAGACTCCTTTGAGGAAAAAAAAAAATCTTTTAGCCTTGGAGAAAAGGAGGAGCCACTAAGCTGCTGCCCTTCCTCTCTTTTTACTGCTGAAAGCCAAACAGAAGAAGAAGTGAAGTCGAAGCTTTTAACCCCCCTCGACTCCCCTCCTCGCTCTCCCACCACCAACCAAAGCCAGAATCCCTCCCAAAGTCCCCAAACTCATCTGGAAATCTTTCTTATCTCAGCTCCTCTCTCACAGTTTTACACCCAGCAGCAGTAGCAGCGTCCTCGACTGCTTGAGCTGCAACTGAGAATTCAGGGATTCAAGACCCAAATTCATCCCAACATCCAACCCGAGTGTTTTCACAGCAGACGTGCTGAGAATATTACAGAAGGCCTGCAGCATCTCACTGCACTAGTTGGTCCAGGTGAAGGAGGGAGGAGGGTGTTTGTGCTTCAGATAATAAGGCGGGGATGTACGGATTTTAAAATCAAAAGTATTTTCCCCACAGAGCAGACGTGTTGCTCACTAGAGACACATTTGAACTCTCAGCTTCTCTGGAGTGTTGCGATGTGTGTGTTCTGCAGTAGTAAAGCAGTGAAAGAAATCACAGTGGAAATCACCTTTCAAACCATGAAATCCAGCCGTCTGCTTTTTCAGCACCGTCAGACACAGCTGGGATATGTCTGTATTTGTTGTGGATGGACTGTAGACTGGACGAGGGCTGGTTTGTGGACTCGCATGTTGAAGGCTGGAGTTTGGCTTTTGGATGTTGGGTTTTTGGAGCCAGAAGTGACCATATTTGGGTTTGAAGGGAGGAGCGAAGAGGGGGGTCTGACCCTTGAACCTGAGGCCATGAGACCTGAAGTCAGTTCTAGTCTTATTGGAGACATGTTGTTGTTCATTGTTGAATCTGGAAGTAGCTTCAGCTTCATTTCCCAGGAGGAAACTGTTACTTGAGTGCGGTGAAATTGCCTCATGTTTGGAGCGAACACTGTGGCGATTCTCATGTGAGGAGAAAATTGTGAATACATCCCTTGTGAATATGACTGTAGTGTCGTGTCGCATTTTAAAAATCGCTCATTTTATTTCCAGACCTCCTCTGTAGCTAAAAAAGCATCTGCTGATTTGTTTCAGTCCTATGTGACATGTTTGTGTTCATGAAGTGAAAGCATCACCTCTGTTTAAAATGTTTGATCTGTTAATGTTTGATTAATTTCTGTCATGTCATGCAAATTGAAACTAAAGTTACAGAAAAGGACAATAACTTGGTGTTACCTTTGTGAGTGTCTTCCTGTGACTGTGAAGCTGATGGTCATGCTGTTGGATTGCACAAAGGGTGACCATTTCCACAACAGGATCAGGCCTTTAAGTTACCTCAGCAAAGTTGTTTGGTCTTAAATGAAAATCGTTTACATTATTTAAATATAATTTTAATGTTGCACTAAAGCTCTGTTGATGTACTTTAGGCCTTTTTACTATTTTTTCCACATTGTAGAAACTTGTTATTCTGACTATTACAACGCAGACTGTTTCGGCTAGCAGGTAAAAAATATTTTGCGTGATGCCAAGTGATGATGCCACAACACAGTGACTATTCCAACCAATAAGATTTTAGTACCTACTTGTACCTGGTCAGCCCCCTTTTTGGAGGCATAGGAGTGTAGGACTAGCATATGGCACATTTCCACTGCATGGTCCCACCTTGCCTCAGTTAGTGTCACGTTTCCACTGGCAAAAAGTACCTGGAACTTAGTACCTGGTACGACTTTTTTGGTACCTGTTCTCCTGAGGTTCCAAAAAAAGTACCCAGTCAGGTACGAGCAGGTACTAAAATCTTATTGGTTGGAATTGTCACTGCGTCATTGCGTCATCACTGCACGGTCTGGAAATATTTGTCCTTGCAAGCCGACAGTCTGCACGGTTATAGTCCAAATATGAAGTTTCTACTGTCTGGGTAAAACCACCAAGTAGATCGGTTCAATCTACAATAACAGTACTTTAGTGCAACATTAAAATTTTATTTAAAAACGTCAGCTGAAAAAAACTTGAGCTCTGAGCACCTGGTGGGTGAAACAGCTGACGGAGGTTGTAGGAGAGCTAATATCTCCGAAAACATCGGAGCAAGTTTTTAACCAGGCTCTAACTTGATGGATTAGCAACATATTTGCAGTAAAAACAAATTGTTTCTCTCCTCAAACAATCTTCAAACTGCTTCCTCCTCCTTCGCCTGACAACCGGCTACATGGAGGAGGGACTGTTTTCTGTAATGGAAATGCAGTAGTGGTTCCAGGTTTCAGGTACTTCTTTTCTAATGTAGTACTAAACCAAACCGAGTCGAGTTAAATTGGTACCATGTAGTGGAAATACACCATATGGTACATGGAAAAAAAAAATCAGTACACACATGACCGCATAGTTATTTTATGTGGCTGAAATCAGTCTGTTAAACCAATTTGCCTTTTCCAAAACGGCTTTGCTGCTGTAGGAAGAATGGGATAATCAGATTACTGAAACTAATCTGAATCCCCCGATTCTGTTTACTGCCAGTGAAAACAAAAAGACAAAGAAATTACCCCTCTCACACTGGGCTGGGCTCACTTTGGGATGGATGGCCTCCTCCTCCTCCTCCTCCTCCTCCCCCCAGGTCGTATCGAGCAGCTTTAATGGCTGCTGTTGTTTCACACGACGAGCCAATCTGGTCGTGCTCCTGCAGCCATCAGAGGGCTGTTAGCACACAAACAACAGCAGCAGCTCTCCCGCTATCAGCTGCAGTGGAAACATCCCGGGACCTCCTGCTGCTCAGGATGATTCCAGCCCCCCTGCATCCTCCTTGATGTGGATGCAGATTAGACTGTCGGCATGAGAGGTGACGGTTTGTTAGAGGCTCTGGCTCGGATCGGAGCTCCGGGGCGAATGTCTCGGGGTTTCTGACGGCCGTCGTGTCACCTCCCTCTGTTCTGAGAGGAGCCGCCATCTGGACCGAGCACCAGGGAGGACAAAATAAAGACAAGACTCTGTTTCTGTCTCTTTTATTCCCTTCTTCCTTCAGTCCTCCCATCTGCCTCACCGTCCCCCCTCTGTCCCTCCTGAGCGTCCCTTCACAGCATTAACTTCCCAAAAGTCGGCCATAATGAGCCCCTGCCTGCAGATTTGGAAGCATGTTTAACACAACAAGCCGTTACAGTAACAACCAGCGATGTTTTTATCTCTGTAAACCTGTACGATAGGAGCTCAGGGTGTCTACATGATCCAAAAAACCTGGAATCTTTTTACATCCATTTTGCAGGATGTAAAAATTGTCTCATGTACAGTAACCAAGTGAAGTCACTGCAAATCCTTTAATAATGGCCTGGCCTGTATTTATTTAACCTTGTATTAGAGACAGGACTTTATTTCTAATTTTATGTTTGAAAATGTTATTCCTCAGATTTTAGTGTGAAGTCTTCTTTTGATGCTTTTAAGGAGATCAGATAAAAACATGAAATTGACTATATTGTATTCTTAATACAATCTCAACACCATTTGAAAATAAAAGGTAGTTACTAGTGTTTCAGTGGACAGGTATCCTTCATTTTTAAACCAGGCTTTATTTGCAGACTTTACTTGTTTGGGGTTTGGCCATTATTAGAGATCCATCTTTTAATTGGATGCAGGTTTTTATTTGAAGATGTGATAAAATAAACATTGTAACAATGTTCCCTCCTGAAAGTTTGAACTGGCTCAGTTTGTTGGAAAGCTGCTTTAAACAACTGATGATCTTCTTTATTCTATTACAGCAATTTAGGCCCCGTCCACACAGAGACGGGTTTCAGTGTAAACAGTTTTTTATTGTTTACGCCTTGTGTCCACACGGAGACGGTGTTTTGGGAGCTGAAAATGATACGTTTTGAAAACTGGTCCCAGAGTGGGAAAGTCTAAAGGCTGCATAGCTGTGTGCACGGTGAATACACACTCTCCTGAATCAATGCCGCCATAGTCCTGCCCTTCCCTTAACCCACAGACACAACCCCCGACAACAACAGTAACAATGGTGGGTTACAGCGTTGTGTTCGTGCTGCAGCAGCTACTGCCTTTACAGCAAAATCTTCTCAAACTGTACATATACTGTGAGCAACAAGTATGTGTTATTATGTGTTGTTTTTACCTCTCACGAGTTTAATGCGCATATCTTCTCTGTTTTGATGTGTTTCTGTTCCAATGTAACAGCGCCACATACAGGCCTGGTAGATTGACTGCAGTGTTTTTGGTGTCTTCATGTGGACTGGCACATAATTCCCGGTTTAGGGGGAAACGTGTGAAAACATTATCGTTTTCGTCTCCGTGTTGACGGGGCCTTACTCTCTTCTCGTTTCATCGACCTATGTTAACATTTCACAGACATGCTATTACTACCTCCGCTTTGTTTTTGCCTGTATTGTTTGTTTGTTAGCAACATTATGAGAAAAACTACTGAACAGATCTACATTATTTCTTTTGGAGGCATGCTGTATTATCTCAGGGACAAATGATTAAACTGTGGGCAGGATCAGAGGAAGGGTGAAGACAGTGCTGCTGTTTCACACACCACAAGAGGGCAGCAGTGTTCAGTCTGTAGCATGAGTACAGCTGGATTATACTTTGGTGGAGGTTTGTGCTTTCTCGTTTCTTATGGTTTACTATAACTTGTTAGTGTAGGTTGTGATTCCCCTCAGCCACAGCAGCTTTACATCACAGGCCGTTTCCTGGAAAAACACTTTGTTGAAAAGACTGGGAACCCTGCAGCTGCACAAACACCAGTGATCAAGCTTTTCTTAATAAGAAATGATGTGTGCGCTCTGTTGCCAACTTTACATTTGATTTTCAGATCAAGTAAACCAAAGCTCGGCCAAAACTTTCTTTGTGCGCGTCCGACCTCTGGAGCGACAACCACAGAAAGTGAAGCGGCAGTCGGCACGAGCAGCCATCATTAACTGCTGCCTCTGGTTATAAAAACAGAAAATTAAAAATATCCCACTCCCATGTGTGCCGTTTGATTGACAGGCGTGGAAACACAGTGACGAACACTAGCAACAAAAATACGGCAAAAATTTAAGAAAACTTTCATAATGACAGTAATGAGGAGCTCCGTCTGCCGCCTGATTGACAGTTCAATTGATCCTCTGCTGCTTCTGTTGTTTGATATTCAGCAGTTTTTCGGTTCGGCGGCTCCATCTTTTTCTCTTTATTTGCTCTTTTGAATAGATTTTTATTTGAAATCTTATTTTTTTTTTTTTCTGCTGATGTGTTATCTTTCCGTCCTGTTAAATACAGCTGCTGTCAATTTATTTATATGTCTTTTTTTTTTTCTTTTACAGGCTGGATTTTCTCCCGGAGGTTCCTGTTGGAGTCGTTGACTGTGACTGAGGAGCGTCTCCGTCACTTCCCTTCACTTTTCCCACACTGGGATTTACATTAGTGGATCTGGTGAGGAATGCATGCTTCCTTTCTCTTTTCATTTCTTTCCCTTTTCCTCCGCCTGCTGAGTGAATGCGTGTGGGAGTGTGCGGAGGTTTTATTGTCGCAGAAGAAAAATGACTACATGCGCAGTGTAAAATCAGCTGTATGGAGGCAATAATAGGTTTTCTGAGATGCAGAGAAATCTACACAGAAGGAACAAATCCAGGAACTCAGATGTCACGCGGAGGCGTATTGTTTGGTGTCTTTGTTGTTGATTCCTTCACGTGCACTTTTTTCACGATGGGGTTTCTGATTATTATTTTCCATTGTTTATGGGACATGACAGCAAGTATAAAAATGGGATTTCATTGCTTCTGTATTTTAATATGTTTAGAAAACATTGGCTCACCACGCAAAGGTCATCAGATAATTATGGTGTCATGTAAATTGTGTCTTTTTTTTCTGTCTTTTTCTCTTTCTGATTTAAGGAAGCTGCAGTGGAAATTATTTATGTGTGCTTGAAGCATTATGGGTACAGATTTAGCACAGCAGCAGGGAGCCTCATTCAGAGAAGAAAGCTCTCCAGAGAAGCATCATGGACAGATCAATACTGCTCTGGTGTATGTGTTTTTTTTTTTTTTTTTAGATGTTTCATACACTTAAAAAGATGTTTGATCTCAATGGAAGTATGACAGTGTTTACATTAAAATACAGATTATTTTTTGATGTCCACATATTTTTAGTTATTCTTTGGAAAGGGAGATAAAAACTGGGAACATGCAAGAAGCAGTGTCTGGATGAAATGTTTGCATCTGTGCAATATTACTATTTATAATACTAATATACTATTTAAGCGGACAGCTAAAAGGTTTGGGGAAAATACAGCTTTTGAATAGATGTGATTTCCTCTTAGACTGTTAATCAAAGGTGGACATAGTCATTGGTTAAGTTCTAAAAGGTGCAATACCATTGATGGCCTCTAGAGGGTGACTTTGTTTTTAGACTTCGCTCAGAAATCGGCAGCTCTACATGAAACACTTTGTGTCTAGAAAGCACTCAGAGAGCGCAAACCTCTGCCAAGGCATAATCCACGTCTCATCACCACCATCAGATTGTAGACGTCATCATCGTGCACATGTGTGTCAGATTTCAGCAAATTATTATGCCCAAACATTGACCAGTTTTCAGTTTGTACTTACCGCTTCCTCCTTCTTTTTACCCCTCTGGCCCTTAGACCATGTTGTTGTTTTACTGCCCCCTGCTGGTTCTCTGTTGACAGAGAAGTCATTGGAATTGGGACATCATTTGGTCCTTGCGTAATACCGTATCTCTAAAAAAAAATAAAATAATCATCACACTCTGTCAAATAGTTTTTCCTAAATGTTGCTAACAAATGAAAAAACACCCAACACAGACAAAACATAACCTTTGGAAGTATTAAGTAAAAAACAGGCCATAATGAAAGAGATATTTGGGGGTTTGGATGATTTAATTGACGAGCATTGAGTGCCCTGTTAAACCCACCCCCTCTCTCCAGCTCCGCCCTCTCATCCAAATATGGTCACTTTTAGCTCATAAAAAAAACCCAAACTGGAGGCTTGAAAATGTCACTTTGGCTATGTCCATCTTTTATATACAGTATAAGACTTTCTGCCTAAATGAAGATCTCATTGTGTTGCTGCTGCACATGGTCAGATTTTGATGCCAGATGAAACAAACCACCCACCATTGTTCCCTGCATTGGTTCCACACCCACATCCACTTTGAAAACCACTGGATTAGAGCCATAATAGTGACATTTCTGCTTTAGTTGTTTTATCACTATGGTTTTATTTTAGCAGAGAATAACAAGGGAGGCTTGTGTATCCAGCCCCTCTCTGATGAGCTGATTTCTTAAGCATCCAGGACTGTTTGTTGTCTCAGTGGATGATAGAGTCGGGAACATCTGGCCAGAGGCAGGAGACTCTCTGGATCAAACTGCTGAAAGGGAAATTGATTAATCTTTGGTTTCCTCATTGTATCAACTGTCAAATGCAAGCTTCCCCGCTGCTACTTCCCACATCCCCGCCTCACTTTCGATTAGCCCTCCGTCTTTTTTTAGAAACACAATCAGCACACAAAGCTCCGCCGCATGTGTGCTTTGTGTTGCATGTAAAGGTTTAATTTCTGAGGCTGTTGTAGCTGAGTGGAAACAGGAGGAGGAGTCTCAGGCAGCGAATTATTTATTATTTTATTTTCCTTCCTGATGGGTTAAAAGCGGCAGCGGCGTCGTGCGGTCCGTCCCTCTTCAACCCCCTCCGGCTGCCGCAGGTTATTTAGAGTTGGGGAAGAAACGTCCTCTGAAGTCTGAGCGGCACGAGAGGATCCACCAGCAGCAGGGTTGTTGTCAGCTGCATCACAACACATAAAACGGGGCTGAATTCGCTGGAGGGGGGCGGTCTCTACCTGTGTGTATATATGTGTGTGTGTGTGTGTTTGCAGGATGTTTCAGGCAGCAGTGGAGGCTGCTTCGGGAAGTGTTTTGATCCCAATTTATCTGAACGTCTCCAACGATAATTTTCCACTTCATAAACCAAATGACATGTACCTGCATAACCTGCAGCTCCGCTCTTGTTGTGTGATATAAACACAACCTCCACTTAAATACAACGGTTGTAATAATAATTATGTGAACCCAACATGTCCTCCAGTGCTTACCCACGGCCTGTTACATCTGTCTGATTGTCTTTCTCTAGATGCTTCACCCTGTAGCTTTATATGATGAGTGTCATTGTTCCTTTTTTTGTGTTTGATTGATTAAAAAGCGCCCTGTTATATTTGCTTTGAAACTTGCTGGTTATGGACAAATTTGTGCTTTATGGACTGACTGCCTTAAAGGCTGAAATTGAACAACAGAAGTGTCCCGTGTGCAGGAAATGCTGCAGATTACAACGTTACACAGAAACTGCTTCTGTGGTTTGTAACTGGATATATACATCTATGGCATGTAGGATAAAATAAATGACCTAAATGGTGAATGACATATTTAAAGAAACAGAAAACCAACATTCACAATACAGTTTGGAAGATACATTTTGACATTCGTGGGATTGTTTGAAAATAAATGCAAAGATATCCAGCAAGGACTATCACAAAAACAACTCACAAGTTTTTCATAAAAGGCTCTCAGAGCTCTCAATATTACAAACTATCAACCTATGCATCTATTTAAATCAAGATTGTTATCAGGTTTCTGCAGAGCTTGGTGATGAGCTGATCATTTGAATCAGGTGTGTTGGAAGAGGGACACATCTAAAACATGCAGGATAGTGGCTCTCAAGGACCAGGACTGGGCACCCCTGGTCTAAATGATACAAAAAAAAACAAAATACAAGGGTGAAGCATTGCCAGTGAAATGCTATTCGGCAGGAAATTTACCACAGTAGACATTTAAAAAAGCAAAGAAAGTGGATGTGGAAGCAGAGAGATTGTAGAGGGTCAGGGAGGAGGGAGGTCAGGGTGGATGGATTCATGAATATCCAGAGTCCAATGGCGCATTCACACTGGTACCTACTCGCTTCGGTTTTGGCGCATTTACACTGGTAAAGAAGTACCTGGAACTTGGTACCTGGTACAACTTTTCATACCTCCTCTCCTGCGGTTCCAAAAAAAGTACCTGGTCAGGTCGGAGCAGGTACTAAAATCTTATTGGTCGGGATCGTCGTTGCGTCATCACCGCGCAGCATATAATCTGGAGGGAAGATCCTCGGCAATGTAAATGCAACAGAGGGGGGCCGATCCCGAACGATCCGAGGCGAAACGAGTAGGTACCAGTGTAAATGTGCCACAAGTAATGTTGGACTTTGAAGACGAGCTTTTCTAATGCTGTTGTCATCCTCATGAATGCAGACATTAACTAACATGTTCTCACCTCTAAGTTATTGCATTTTGAAGTAAGTGACTTAGCGTTCATACTGTTGGATCTGGACTATTTAAAAACAAAAAACATATCAATTTTGGCCCCATGTTTTCAGTTTTATAATTTGTCATTTACGCCTATAAATCAGTGACAAATATCCACATGTGATTGTTCCTGTAAAACCAGTGTGTCTGTAACTGTGTGTCTGCTGGGCAGGTCGTGTGCACAGGTTTAGAAAAACAAGTCAAAACTGGGGACTAAACAATCTGCATAACGCTCAAGCGATGATGCTGAACCTGTGGGTTTGTCACTGCGAGCACTTTGTGAATTACTGGGGCCTGTGTTCAAAAATGAGAAATGCTGATCAGTGGCGCTGTAGATGATTAAATCAGCAGCTCTGTGTGTGTTGAAGCGTCCTGTGGTGAAATCACAGTGTAGCTGCACCTGCTGTGTGCAGGAATGTGACGCCGCTGTCTGATTGATGCTCGCAGCTCCAGATAACCTGTAACACTTGATGAACTTTCCTCCCTTCCTCCTCCATGCTTTCCAGTCCGAGGTGACCCGATGTGGCCACGGGGCACTTGCCCACAATGCATCCCTCTCCCACACCTAATCCCCTGACCTCTGACCCCGCCACAGCACCCTGCACCCCGATTGGACACATAAAAAACACTGGAGGTCATGTGATGTGGCGACAGGGTCGTCTGGGCCTCTGGGAGGTTGGAGGTTTGTTTTTAATTAGGTTTGGTTCCCAGGAGAGGGGCAGTGTCAGCGCCTGGGGGTCAGGGTGTGGAGGTGAAATGAAGCCCCAAATTATAGACTGACCACATCAGCGTAAATATTTAACCACATGGTAAATCTTAAATGCCTGTTTCCTGCTGTGGGAGCAAACACTACTGATGAAGAAATATTGAAAACATGAATATATTGGATTTAATTTTTTCCAAGTGTATGATAAAGTAGTTATTTTTTTTGATATTTTGACAATCCTGTTGTTTACATTTGAATCAGGGATTGTGCTTTTATTTGTTTTTCAGTCAGATTTATTTGGATAACATCTAAATTGTGGGGATCAGGAAATCCAGCAGCTTTGCCAGAACAGATTATGTCCAGGGTCACAAATGAAAACAACCAACCCCCAATGATATTCTGGTGACCTAAGCCTACAAGCCAATACTTTTTTTTTTTTGGATAATTACCAGAATTCCTAAAATAAAAACCAGTAGTCAAATAGAAAAACAGGTCCCTGATCTAGACCAGATCCCAAATACAGGCTGGAGAAAAACATGGGAAGGCAAGAAAGGTTTCTGTGTGTTGAAAAGGTAGCAGTGGGCTTTTATTTTGAAACGGTTAAAGGGAGTGTTGTTCAATCGTGTAATGCTGCAGCTTTAAGGTTTTGATTCACCTCTGATTGTGTTTGAAGTGTTTAACTGAAGCTTCGCACTAAAACCTGATGAATTAAACTAATCAAACACAGGAAGTTAGAAATACAGGCCGGGACCTGTTTGTTGCAGATTCATTTATTTAAAAGTCATTTCAGCTTTAAATTGGGGGAAAAAAAACAAACAAACAAAAAAAAAAAAACATGGA
>OOFC01031669.1:27062-42175 GCA_900323345.1 Pseudochromis fuscus | reverse complement strand
CAACAATGCTGCTGCTCTGGACCAGCTTCAACCCACAGCGGAGGAAAGAGCCATGCTGGGGCATTTGTGCGTGTCAATGTGTGTGTGTGTGTGTGTGTGTGTGTGTGTGTGCGCAGGCCCTCAGGCAGCAGGTGGAGGCTCTTCAGCAGCAGTTTGAGCAGAGAGACAGTGATTGGTCTGTAGTTCAACGCCAGCTGGTGGAGCTGAGGAGAGAAAACTCTGAGCTGAGGAGGAAACTCTCGTTTACGCCACAGCGCCTCCTGGTGGCCGACGGATGTACTGCAACGACACCTGCTGCACACCAGGATCTGCACACAGAGGTAAAACCACAGACACACTGATGTCATCACTGTGAGGCCAGGAGTCTGACATTTGAATGTTGTCATGCTGTTGTTTTTGGAACCAGAAGTGACCATATTTGGATATGAAGAGAGGAGTCAGGAGGCAGGTCTGACCCTTGAACTCAAGGACTCTGTCCAGTGGGTTTGAGACTGGAGTTCACTGGTGAATGAGCCTCCAAACCACCTGCAGATCATTGAAGACCAGAGCTGTCAATCACTCTAACCCAGCCCCTAACTCCTCCTCCTCTCCCAGCCTAATATCTCCTTAATGATGAAGTGATTTTCAGATGGACCACATCACTGAGAGGAAGACTTGACTTCATCAAATGACATCAGAATGACTTATGATGAGTTTTTTGGAGTCAGCATCTAGTGGCTATTACTCTTATAACTCTTACAAGCTTTTGGGTGAGGGCTCCATGTGCATATTAAGTGGTTAATATCTATGTGAGGTCTCATAACAAAATATCTTCTGACTCTTCATCCTCAACTTAATATTCTGTGAGGTTTTCTCTCCGTTAACAGGAAAACATGTTGCAAATCATTAGTTTCAGCCTGAGGAGATCCACCTGTTTACAACAGGCTGCACATCTGTGAGACCTCATCATTAACATAATTAACATTAAGATCCAGTACACTGCCATATATGGCGGCTTGTTCTGCTCCGTCTGTGAGCAGCTGCAGTCACTGACATGTTCACAAAGAAAACATGTCGTCCTGCTGCTGATGTCAGCATGACAGGAACCTGACGAGTTTATCTGCATCAGACGTCAAATCAGAGATCTGTCAACTATTACAGATTAATGCAGCAGCTACAGAGAGACAGACATGGAAACACTTTAGGATGAGAGGCTCTGAGAGGGATGAAGAGTTTCACAGATTAAATATTAGAAAGCAACATTGTGTTTGTTTATTAAGCACATTTCATACTCAGCATAAGATAACGTGAAACAGGAAAGTATTAAGTTGAGTTGAGTTTTATGTAGGTTCTTACTTCACTAATCACCAAGAAAACCGAGTGTTTTTGTCATTTCATGGCATCATGTTGAAAAAAAGAAAAATAAATGTGATTTCAGAATAACATGACACTGTGTTTATTACCTCTGCAACAGGCTAAAAAAACAAAACAAAACTGTGTGAACAAACCACAGACTGTTTATCAGAGTGGAGGAAGCACCTGGGGCTCAAAGATGAGGCCAATGCAGAAGTGTAAAAAAAAAAGTGCAATACCCTCAATGACCACTAGATGCTGGCTCCAAAAAACTCAAATGACTTCAATTTAAATAAAATCCTCATTTTCAATCATGAAATGCTCAGTCAGTACATTTACTTGGAAAAGTGGGAGATTTAGGGGTGTGGTTAGTTTGATTGACAGCTCCAATGATTGGTGGTTTGGAGACTTATTCACTGGTAAACTCCAGGCTCATACACATTGGACAATGTCCTCAGGTTTAAGGGTAAGACCCGCCTCCTCACTCCTCCCTTCGTGTCCAAATATGGTCACTTCTGGTTCCAAACAGCCAATATGTTGACGTTCAGATGCCAAACTCCTGGCTTCAAAATAAAAGTCCTCAAACCAACAGGTGATGTCACGTTAGCTTCGTCCATTCTCTGTACGGTCTATGAAACATTTTGACATTATCAGTATAAACTATAAAACAAACACCTCTAAAATACAAATAGATGTCCCATCAACATACCAAAAAACTCTAATAAATAGAAAAATAAGTTTGAGTGAAGTTTGTTGTAGTTATATGTTTGTTTTTTTATTCACTTTGTTCTCAAGAGAAAAGTCCAAGTACAAGGAAATCCTCAAACTGCTTTTATGAACCACATAAGAACGTTTATGTACAAGTGGTTCATCGTAAACAAATTAACGCTGGTTTTTATTACCGGCAATGGAAACCCTGAAAAATAAATCAATATTTGTTGGGCAGATATTTGAGGATAAACACAGTTTAGCCAATAAGACAAAGCTGTATTTTGCATTACGTGCCAATTATGTCAGTTTGTTTTCTATCAACTCTCAGCAGAAGACATCAGTCTGTGGTCTCCGAGGTAGCGATCGCTTCATGCCCGTCACTGCAGAGAGGAGGAGATGATCTCAGTTTGAGGCTGTTAGTGTTTTTCTTTCCTGCTGTAACTGGATTATCTGGTGGAGATGAATGAAGCCGTGCTGCCCTCCGCTGGCTCTGAGTTCACTGTGTCTGATAAAGAAAGAAACACTGAGGACAACAGCACATCTAAGAAACATATGAATAGTTAAGTGGTAAATGTTTTAATAATTAGCCCCAAAAAGTGATACAAAAACTCTAACCTGCATTTCCACCGTCCAGCTCTAAGTGTGTATCACTGTTCACTTTTCTCAGTGCTTGTTTCTTTTGTGCAGAAGCTCCAGAGTTGAGCTTTGTGTCTGCTGTGTAAATCTTGTCGGTATCAAATGATTCAGGTGCATAATACTCTGTTAAGTGGTCTTTAAGCACCACGGCAATTATTGATGAGGGCGAACAAAAGACGGTGTCAGGGCTCTGACTGACCTCGTTACATGTTCGGGCCGTGCAAGTGGATACGAGACGCTCCTGTCGCAGCTCAGGCCTGATTTTACCTCACGGACGTACAGGGCTGCACACGTGTGGCTGAAAACATCATTCAACAAAGTACAGCAGTAAAATGTAGATAGATTGAATATTTTTGTATTTAACTGAGGAGAAACATGGACTGTGTATAGAAACGAGGCAGTACCACCGATGGCCACTAGAGGCTGGCACCCAAAAAAAACAGGCTCCAATTGACTTCAATTCAAAAATCCTAATTTTTAATCCTGAAATATTCAGTTAATAATTTAATGAAAGTTATTCTGATGTCATTAGTTAAACTCTTCTGCTCATTGATCTGGTCCATCTGAAAATCATTTCATCCTTAAATAGATGTTAAACTTCAAAAACAGGAAGTCAGGGTCAGACCCACCTCCTCACTCCTCCTTTCATATCCAAATATGGTCACTTCTGGTTCCAGAAAACCAACATGGTGACATTTAAACACCAAAAACTCCTGGCTTCAAAGTCCACCAACCAGCGTGTGATCTCACGTTACCTTCATTCATTTTATATATAGTTTATTTATAATAATGATCAAATACACACAATAATCTGTAACCTGTGCAGTAATGTAAAGAAACAAAGCTGGTCTGTTTTTCATGTTGGAACTTTATTCTTATTTATTTTCTGACCTGGTTTCCTGATTAAGAAAATATTCAGATTTTCCGACACAAACACTAAAATCTACTGATGAAGATTCAGTTTTGTTTGTGTTGCAGCCACCTTCATCTAACGGGACAGAAAAACTCACCTGTGCAGACAACAAGACAAAAACCATCACGTTCTTCAATGGAGACGTCAAACACGTCCTGGACGACGGGAAAGTGGTGAGAGAAAGTTTCACCAGCTGGATTTAAACAACCCTGGGACATCTTGTTTTATTCATTTTATGTGACTTCATTGGACCGGGGTTTTTGAGGGAGACCCGGCAGGAAAGCACAATTACAAATCTACACAATCAGAAAATCAAAACTGTATCTGGGAGCGAGTCCTGAAAAAGATCATGAACTGTGTTTTCTTGGCATTAATAACGAACTTTAGATCAGAGAGATGTTTCCTGTTCATGGTTGACACTGACTGACTGGTCAGACATGATGTCGTGTGTTTGTCTGTTGCAGGTGTATCACTACGCTGGTTCACAGACAACACAGACCATGTATCCAAGTGGTCTGCAGGTCCTTCACTTCGCCAACAAACAGATCGGTATGAGACGTACACAAATATCTGGACACACACATACACATCTGTACATGTTCGAATATTATATGATAGATATTTCAAGTTGTATGTTCATCATCTTTAAAGTCAAATAGTAGATTAAATCTTAATGCCCACCAGACACAAGACAGAAAAGTACAAACAGTCAAACAACACAACACACACAATACAAAGTAACACTGCTGAAGGCTTTTATCTCCATCAGTTTTTTCTCGGTAGCTGCTACAAAGCTGAACAGGGAGCTAACAGGAAGTCAATACTGGACATAAATACATCAAGTGGTTGGAAACACAACTCCAAAAAAATCCTAACAACAAAACACTCACAAATTCACCTAGGGGGGATTTTATGTCAGTTTTGCTGCCTCCAAGTGGCAAAATGTAATATTGCAATTTAAAATAAGCTGTTTTCAGTCAAATTTATCCCAGAATTATTTTCTTTGTTGTGTCAAGATGAAGATAAAAGTTCTGCTTCAAATTATAGATAGAATATTAATTAATGTTTTCATTAATTTCATATGAAACGTTGATTATTTCTTCAATACAAACAGTATAGAAAACAGAATGTACTGAATATTCAACATAAAATCGACCAAACAAACTCTGTTATTTGATTTATTGACAAACGGACAAAGCAGCGTTTCAGTGAACAACCTGATTAGTTTGTGTGGTTATCACCTGTAACAGAAACAGGAAGCAGACTGTTAAAGCCCGCAGCTTGTCGTGTTGTGTTTCTTTCAAAATAAAACTCGTTGTGTAACAGAGAGGCGACACCCCGGGGGGAAGAGAGAGATCGTATTTCCAGACCAGACCATCAGGTGTTTGGAGGCGGACGGCAGCGAGACGACGACGTTCCCCGATGGAACCGCCATCCACCGCTCGCCGTAAGACTGAAGTCATCGCTTTACATTTACAGTGTCAGAAAGTCAGGAAACCCTGGAGGACTCACTGTCACTGAGGTGGCAGCCGACAGGTCTCCACGTAAATAAATAAATAAACAATATCGGTGCACTCTGAGGTGACTGATAGGAGGACAGACGTAATTCAAGTTTAATATTCAAACGCTGACAGGCAGGTATAGTTTTATTTCTGGATCCCTTTTAAAAACATGAAGCAGAAATATGCATTAATTTAACAATGTGAATAAGTGTGTTTTTATCACTCAGGATCTTTCATAACATTACAAATTGTATTTTAATTTGGGAAAATTTCTGCATGTTTCTGTGTGTTTTTGAGCCCCAGCTGCCAGAAAATTATTTTAAAAAGTAAAATGTTATTTATTTTTGAACACTGGTTATAAATGTGTATGAATAATTCTTAGAAAGTCAATTAAAAAAAGTCATGTGCTTGTTATTTCCTTGTGTTTTCTGAACCGTTATGTTTTCCAGGTCAGGAGAGCAGACGGTGGATTTCCCCAGTGGTCAGAGAGAAGTCCACACTTCCCAGTACAAGAGGAGAGAATATCCTGATGGGACGGTTAAAACCATTTACTCCAACGGACGCCAGGAGATCAAAGACGCATCAGGACGAGTACACGTCAGGGAGAAGAAAGGAGTTAGTTTCTCACAGCTTCAGTCAATGTGAGTGTTTAATGATTTAAGAGAAGAATCAGGAAACCTACAGAAGATGATCCCAGCATCACTCTCATCATGATAAATGTTGCAGTTTTCATTTCATACGATTGTTTTAATTGTATGAATTATTATTTTATTTACATATTTTAGTAATTTACTGGCAGCTGGGGCACTTGATCAAATCTCCCTCATTAAAACACAGCTTGTAGATTTAATTTTAATCTTTTTTTTTCATTTTAATATTTAATGAAAGATACTGACACAGTGGAAAAATTACATAATTGTACAAGATCTGTGTCAATTAGCAAACACCCTGCTTCATTTTAATTGTCAATCATAATATCTTTTTTCTTTTTAATTGAACTTCAACAGTTTCATCTATATAATAAAATAAACTGAAAGTATAATTCAGTATAATTCATAAGTGGAAAAACAATCTTTACTGGTTCTTTAAAAAATAAAATTACTTGCAGGTATTCACATGGGTGTTTGTCAGACTTGGGAATGTTTTGTATTTTTATTCATATTATTGGGTAGTTTTGGAATAATACAGAAAAAATCTGTAAAATCAGCAATAAAACACAAAAATAAAATCACTGATATTTTTTAACAGTGTGAGGAAACTGTGGTCCAGTGTCTTTATGTCAGATGTTATTGATTTTTCTCATAATTTAAAAGTTTTCTCATTTGTTTTTTCAACCACAGTCGTCCATGTGGCCTGTGCATATTAAAGTTTACACCTTCTGTCGTTGCACTGCATATGCACAGTTCACCTGGTCTGAGATCAGAGTTATAGTTTGTGCCTCAGGTGGTGTCAGGGTTTACGTGAAGCATTGACTGAGCAGTGGAGGATCTCTGGGTCCCCACAGCAGTGAATCCAGGTCGTCTCCATCCTGCTTCACCTCCTCTTCTCTCCTCCTCTTCGCCTTGTCCGACCGGCCTGCAGCCAGCCGACCCGTCAGCCTGTGAATCTCCTGCAGGATGATGGTGACGTCCAGTTTGTGCTGCGAGGCCTTCAGGGTGGCTGTGTTGAATGGAAACGTCCGTATGAAGTCCCCGACTCTGATTGGAGGAACGTGCTGTCCGTTCAGAGCCGTGGTTCCCTCCATAGGAACCTTCACTGGTCTCAGACTCCGGCTGTGGATCCATCACAGTGTTTATTATTTGTTACACATCAAAACATCCTTCAGTTTCTTTCCACTGTCACTTCTTCATTATACTATGATACAAGTACTTGGATATTTGTGTACTGGTTTGTTAAAGTTACACAAATGCCCACTAAGTTACCTGTAAATGTTCGGGAGCCTCCAGGACGCCGCAGGACGTCTGAACCCGAGCCCCCTCAGTCGGGTGTCAGGTACCGAAGAGGAAACGTCTGCATCAGCTTCTGTTTCAGTGTTGTCATGGTTTGTAACCTCAGACACGTGAAGACTCCTGTTGTCCATCAGAGCTGGACACGTCTGTCTGTTCACCGCTGACACGTTTGTCCTTGAACGTGGGATCAGGTTCAGAGTCTGGTCGGTTTGGGTTCTGGTGTTAAGTATTCTGCCCCCAGCTGCAGATATCTGGTCCAGGTCGACCGGGGGGAGGTGTGTGTTGACTAAAGCCTGTTGTCTGGACTGTCTCTGGTTCGTCTTTTCAAGCTGACGCAGAGTTTTCAGCAGAGGGAGTGAGACCTTGTTGTTCTTGTGAAGTTTGGGTTTATTCACCTTGGAGTGGAGAGCTGCTGGGAGGTGGTTGCACCTTTGATTCTGATAGGCTCTCTCTCTCAAGCTGTCGATCGACGTGTAGTTCATCAAATCGATCAGATCGCTGATGAGTCCTTTCTTCACCGTGATGTCAGCGGGGCAGTCCAGGGTCAGCGCGGGGCTGTAGTTGACCTCCAGTAACCAGGGTCTGAACCTGACGTCGATGAGGATGTCGAAGCCGAACAGCTCCACGCAGTTGGGACACGGGGGCACCGAGGGCGCGATGGTGAGGAGGGTCAGCGTGACGATGTTGCTGATCCGCTGCCACAGGAGAAGCTCGTTGATGTCTTGGCTGTGCAGGAAGTGTCTGAACTTGCTCATGGTCCACTTGCACCCCTGACCCACCCTCCCCTTCTCGGTTTTGTAAAAGGGGCCGAACTTGTTGATGCTGGTGTTGGTGAGGTGGGCATACAGGTTGTTCAGGGACGTCAGGTCGTACTTCTCGGTGGCGAAGCGCACCAGGCCCTCCTGGTGGATGTAAACAGTCAGCGGGTGGAAGCTCTTCACACACACGTAGATCCTCAGGTCGAACTTGTAGCCTGAGATCAGCAGAGGGCTGCTGACGTACCTCTGTACGATCACAGAGCAGTCGTAGACCAAGTCCTTGATGTCCTCAAAGATGAAGATCCCTCTGCCTCTGGAGAGATCCACAGGTTTACAGATCCAGTAGACCGACGCTCCTCTACCCAGACGCAGTTTGTTATACTCAGCCAGGAAGCGGGTGTAGTCATTGGGGAGGATGAAGGCGGTGGGACTGAAGTCATAGAGACTTGAACCAAAGGTGGCTCTCATTCTCCGGAGGTTTCGGGCCAAACAGTCCTTCACAAGAATCACAAGTCATTATCTCAGAGCACAACTTTAACTGAAAAGGTTTTTGGCTCGTTAATGAACATGACACATCAGAGCATCACCTTACGCGTGATTCCAGCTGTTTTGGGATGGTGGTTGAGGCGTTGCCATGGCAGCAGGTTGTGATATTCTGAGCTGCGAAAGGTGGATCCCCTCCAGTAGAGGTTCCAGTCCTCCTGCTCCCGCTCGCCTTCATCGTATTCCTCCCATCCTCGCTCCAGCAGCACCTCCCTCACCACCTCCGGGCCTCTGTCGTGCAGTCTGAACACCAGCGATGCAGCCATGCAGCATCGTCAGCTGCAGGAGTGAAGATATCACAGCATTCGCACTATACCCAGGAGTGTTGATGAATCTGAAGCAGTAAGGCCATGAACTGTCTGTCAGAGGCTAACGAGACATCACCTGTTGATTTGTGAACATGCAATTTGAAGCCAGGAGTTTGACATTGAAACGTGGCCATGTTGTTTTTTGGAGCCAGACGCGACCATATTTGGATATGAAGGGAGGAGGGAGGAGGCGGGTCTGACCCTTGAGACCAAGGACACTGTCCAATGTGTATGAGACTGTAGTTCACTGGTGAATGAGCCTCCAAACAATCTGTAAATCATTGGAGAGTAGACCTGTCAATCAAACTAACCACACCTCTAACTCCTCCTCTTCTCTCAGCCTAATATCTCCATAATGGATGGATAACCAGAGAAGAACAGTGGACTTTGTGAGTATGTATGAGTATGTATGAGTATTTCAGGAAAGTGTTGATTGTTGTATTGAAGTCAATTGGAGCCAGCGTCCAGTGGTCGTCGGTGGTATTACACTTTTTGCACTTCAGCATCAGCCTCACGTTTGAGACCCGGTGGCTACCTCCATGTTTTTTATACAGTCTGACTTCTAGGAGGTTGCAGCTCTTTCAGTGAAGAGGCGACCTCGTACCACTATGGATGTAGTGAAGCTTCATTTCTGTTGCATCAAAGCTGGTAGAGAATCCTCCAAAGTTTCTCTTATCAACAGTGTCGCTCATTTTGGCCTTACAGCTGTGAAACTGGTAACGACCGAATTCAGAAATGATTTTTCAGGTGGAAATTTGCGTTAAAACTCATGACATTAGCGGTCCCAGGAATCCCTCCACCTCCTGTAGTGGTCTAACTCCAGTCTTCCACAGCAGTAATCTTAAAGCTGAGTTACTGATTACATTAGTTTATCCTACGACTCGTCTCACAGCATCTTGTTTGTGTGTGTGTGAGCCAAAGCATTTACACGGTAAATCTGAGAAGCCCAAACAAACCTGACACTGTGTCCACTCATCTGCACCGAGAGCAGGGATCAGACTGAAGCTTCAGCTTTACAAACACACATCACATTTACTCATTATCTGAAAGTGTTTACAAGGGAAAAAGTCCTGAGAAACATCATCTTAACGGTCATAAATAGACATGTATCCTCATTAAAATGCAGGAAAGTGAAGAATAGCAAGAAATAATGTCATGTTAAGCTGCTTAAAATGTTATTTAGAGGCTTATCTGCATCGAAAAGTAAACATTCATATGAGGTACAATCTTCCCAATTTTTAAAATGAAGCTTTTAATGCACAAAAATAAGTTGTCTTACCTTTGGATTGGATGCACATTAACTAATGGTTTCTCTCAGGTGGATGTTCAGCTGCACACAGGTGGGTTGTCCTTGTAGCTCCGCCCACAGACACAGACACAACACACACACTGCAGCTCGTCTGTCAGACACAGGTTTGTGACCTGGAGCCATCGTTCATACACAACAATGGTTGTTAGAGGCACCGCTGCCTCCTGTCAGATCTGTATTGTTGTTGTGTGTTTGCTGTTTTCATAGAGATTAATCCACTGAGGAATGTTGCACAGCTGCCAGCACAGAGACATGTTGGAAACTGGTTTCAAAAGACTTTTGAATGGAACTGGTGGGAGTTAAAATTCACTGTTTGTCCACTCTGTTGTAGTCCAGTTTAATGGCCATTAATTATCCGGTTAAATGTTTAAAATGATCGGTTTTGTTGACATTTGTTAATTGAATTATATATTTATTATTGAAAGATAACATAACATTGAGAGACATTTCTCTGAATGTATAGCAGCTCAGTATATCACTAATTATGACCTCAGTGCAAAGACACAGAATTCAGTTATCAGCTGTGACAGTGTCATCATAGGCATCTTATAAGTACAACACTGTATGTATAGGGTTTGTTAGAGCCTGATATGTAACAACGACCTGAAATGTAATAATTCAGATTCATAGAGCTTTATTTATCACTGACTCGCAATTCAGTTTCTACAGCCTGACTCAGCATAAACACAACAAGTAAACAACACACATTACCTACACACAGTACAGAGGAGGCAATAGGTGCCAAATAACAACCTCAACTACAGATACCAGGACAGCTGTGTAAAGTGCAAGTGCATGAAAGTGCATGAGATACATCCAAGATGAACAAGACTAATTCAAATGAATAAAAGAATTCATCTTTTATTTCTTTAACAGCACATTTGTCCATATTAGATATTAAATATCTGACATCAACATAAACTTGTTTAAAGGGTTCCTTCATCTCTGGGTTTCATATCTACTGCCTGCAGTGTAAGTATGAAGCTTCTAACTGCTCATGTCCATCATATCACACACTAAACAGAAGAAAAAGAAACAAAACTCAAGAGAGGATTTTTATATTTTTAATAAATGTCATTGAAATATTCAAGGTAAGTATCATAGTTGTCGTTCTCTCATCCTCTCTTCTGAAAGGGAAAAATAAAAGCATTAGTGTTGCTGCAAAGCTCTGTCTGCTGTTGGTGCATATTTACACTCATTTGTGTTTACCACAGTGGTACAGTCTGTTCAGTCTCAGTGCGTCCAGGTCGCTGAGACGTTCCCTCTGTCCCATGTGCACTCCAGCATATTTGGACAGCACGGTGGGACGTCCTTGTACACCGAAATAAAACCTAAAACAACCACAGAGAAGACTTACTGTGAAACTCATCGTGAAAAATAATTCATGAAGCAGTGGGTGACACATTTAAACATTCTGCAAACTAAACTGTAATAAAAGCAAAAAGTGTAATTGAGAACTTACTGTCCATAGTGCATTATGGATCCGTAGTCGTACGGCAGGTTCAGAGTGTTTCCATGTTTCACCTTGAAGTGCTTTTCTTTCCCTTTAAACCAGAAAAATATTCATGAAAATTGGTCTTTGAAGTTGAAAGAAGTTGTTGTTTGGAGCCAGAAGTGACCATATATGGATATGAAGGGAGGAGTGAGGAGGCGGGTCTGACCCTTGAACCTGAGGACACTGTCCAATGTGGATGAGACTGGAGTTCACTGTGAATGAGCCTCCAAACCAGCTGTAAACCATTGGAGACCAGAGCTGTCAATCAGACTAACCCCGCTCCTAACTCCTCCCACCAGATCTCTCAGAAAACTCTAATGACATCAGAATAACTTGTGGAAAAATGTATGAACTGAATATTTCAGGATTGAAAGAGGATTTTTGAATTGAAGTCAACTGGAGCCAGCATCTAGTGGCTGTTGGTGGTATTACACTTTTTAGCACCTCCACATTTTAAGAGCCAGTTGCTTCGTCCATATCTAAATACAGTCTTAACTTAAAATCCTGTGTGCGGACTGGTTGCGTGCTCAGTACTGTAAAACACACAGTTTACCTGGTATAATGTTCTGCCACATCACGGTGATGTATTGGTCCCTGTCCGGGCGAGTGTGTTCGTGATGCAGCCCCAGAGCGTGGATGATCTCGTGGCAGAGGTTTCCCAACTCACATGATCGACCGTAATACAGCGACTGGGGTCCTCCCTGACAGCCGACGAAGGACATACAGCTGGAGAGACGGACAGGAGACAGTCAAACAATCTGCTCAACCAAAGTAAAAATATCATGACTTTTTCTCTCCTCAGCTGGAGTTTGTTTAGAGATATCTGTCAGATTGGAGATGAAGGCAAAAAATTTCCCACAATGCACTTCACCCTCCATTGTATTAGAACAGTGTTAAAACAATTGTTTCATAAATAAATATTGAAGTTAAAAAATAGTGAGAGACTGGCTCAACAAAGGACAATATTTAACAAAAATCTTATTACTGGAACCAAAACAAGTGACAACATCACACCTGCTCCTCACTGCACCTCCTTATTGTTTGTTCAAGAATTGATTGAGGAAATTTTATTGATTATTTTTATTCTAGGTGAGTGTATTTCTGACCTCTTAGAGTACATACTTGGATATCTTCAAATCTTTTATCCTCTGGAGGTTTAAAATGAGATGCAACAGGATGCCTGAGGTTAGCTGTAATATTTTTTATCTGAGATCTTATTCTGATTTTACTTGACTACTTTAACATTCATCTAACATTACTGGAGGGGATTGTGTTTTAAAATCCAATTATTTTTAAAACTTAATTGCCCATTTGTTCCCTATTTAAAGTGTTTTCTTATTTGGGTTTTGGATTTAGAATTTAATTTTAGAATTTGAATTTAGAATTTAATGTGGGGTTTTGGATTTAGAGTTTCTTGGTAAAACTCTGCTTTGATCCTGTATTTCAGTCTCCCTCACAAACCCTCTGTATCGCCTCTGCTGAGAACACGCTGTTATTAGGTGCCTGTCTCTTTAACACGCTTCCCTCCGTTGCTCCGTGACGTAATGACGTCGTCGCTGTAACCAGGAAACCAGCGCTACGCGAGTAATCGTAAATGAGACGAGTCCACTTCGCTGTGATGCTGCAGCCTGTGTAACGAAATGTTTTTACAACTTAAAACTGAGTTTTGCTGCACTCATGTCGCAGCCAAACTTCTCTTGTAACGGAAAAAATCCAAGAAGGCGGATCCTACGCTTCCGACGCAGCGGAGGGATTGGCTAATCTACTGTATACATCACAGTAGAGCAGAATCCAGATGCGCTTGTTTTACCCCAGGTATTTCTCTTCAAGCAGCAATGAGATGGATTTAAAATCTCACAGACAGTCAACTTGGAGGTAAGCCAAATACCAAACAGTTCATATAAAAAACTTTAAAAAAGAGGATTTTTCATAAGATGTCCAAGTTAAATCAGGGCCACAAATGAGCGTTTTATGCAGATGGGCTGAGTACATGTCAAAAATCTCTACACAACTCCTTATTCAGGATGTGTTTCATATTCATTACCTTCCTGCGTCACATCTGACTTACTGTATTTCACACTTTGTCTGCTTTAAATCTGACTCCCATCACCTACCTCGCTGCATCCAATCAGAAACAAGTGATTTCTTTCCTATTCTTCCATATTATACAAATGCAGCATCACCAGCCTGTGTTGTTTATCCTTCTGTAAAACTTCAACCAATGAAATCCAGCTGTGAGGTGCCTCTCACCCTCTGCCATCCCGAAACTTCAGGTAGTTAAACTCGTTGGTGCGTTTCCGGAAGCGAATACACGTGACGTCTGATATCATCTTGAAGGCAGCGAGGATTGTTGACTCGCGATCAGCTGTTGGAGTAAATCAAAGACTGAGTCATTCACACAAACATCTTCTTTCTAATGATCGCACATCAGGTCAACACAACCACCCACACAGTTCTGGAGGGATGATGAACGGGACGATGGCCTCCCACCACAGGATGTTCACAGCGTTCCTGTCCTCCTGTGAGTCCTCCTGTGAGGTCAAATGTACGATTTGTTACCTCTGTTTGAACAAATCACCACATGGAAATGTTTTGAAATCAGTCCCCAGAGATGAAGTTTAACATTAATTATCTTTCAGATTTTATATTGTGCTTCATCAAGCATGTTTACATTTATATTTAAATATTTTCTCTAAAACTACATTTTCCATCCAGACATAAACACAGGTTTTAATTAAAAACTTCTCCATCTCACCACTGTTAAAATGTCTCCCTCGACTACCACCGTGTTTTCTTGATGCTCTGTGACAGTCAGGAAAAAAATGTTCACTGCACTCTGCATTTAATTAATAAAACTATTGTTCATGTGTTGAATTGAACATTTAGATTTTACCTTCTAAAGTTTCTGGACTCTCATTCTGTGGTGGACCGAGCACTGAAGCCACTGCACCAACAGAAATCTGATTAAATAACAACAGATAGGCAGAAAATCTTATTTTGAAAGTATTAAAATCTACTGAAGACCAACCTGTTGCATTGTGGGTGTTGTTTAAAGAAGTCACACCAACTGAAACAGAAAAACACATCCAGTGACCATCAACATGTTGTTTTACATTTGTGGAAATTATTCAGATTATTAAAAAAAAAACACTGATCTACCTTGTGAAGTCTCTGTTGTGGCTGACACGTGACTCTCAGAGGTGATGGTGACATTACCTGGAGACAGAATTCAGAAACTAAATTTATCCCCTGAAGAAAATGCAGAGTGATGCTGAAAGATGAAATTATTTGACAAGAATTTCTTAAAAATTAAGATTTTCAAAACAAAATGTTGAAAAAACAGTTAAAACACTTAAACATTGAAATCAGTTGAATAGTTTGAAGTACATAAAAGGACAGAAAGTGGAAGAAGCAGGAAAAGTAGAAATAGAAAAAGTAAAACAATTTAAGAAACGCAGAAAATGTAGAAGAGGTAGAAAAGATTTAAAGATTAAAAACTAGAAATAGAAAATGAAAAAGAAATAGAAACAGAAAAAAAAGACAAAAAATATAGACAAGATGGAAAAGATGATTTTTAAGGCGACAAAGTAGAAAAAGAAAATGTAGAAGATATAGCAAAAGTAGAACTAGGAAAAGTAGAAAATGCAGAAAAAGTAG
>OOFC01031669.1:15553-27042 GCA_900323345.1 Pseudochromis fuscus | reverse complement strand
AGAGGTAGAAAAGTATCTAGAAGTAAAATTGAGAGAAGTGAGAAATTGTAAAAATCATTTATAAAAATTTAAATATAAAAACAAGTAGAAGTAGAAAAAGTTGAAGACAAGTAGAAATGTTGTTAAAGGCACTGATAACTGAATGGTTTCTGTAACTCAGTGTATGCTGAAGTAGTTATTAATAATAATAATCATAATAATAATAATAAAAACTATGATCTCAGTAGTGTGGATGAGTTGTAATTCTTCACTGTATTTGAGCAAATGTAAAAAATAAAACCAGTGACCTGCACCAACCTGTGGCAGCAGGAGGAGGAAGAGGAGGAGGAGGAGCAGCTTTCTGAGCTGGACTGACGGGAACAGCGTGAACTACAACTGGGGGGAAAATAAAAAGTAAATAATCATCATTACATATTGTAGTCTGAATGTTTGTGATGTGTACCTGTTGACATGCAGATGAGGAGCAGAGACCACATGATGCAGCAGACAGAGAGCAGCTGGAGAACCTGCTTCACCCACAGACCCTCAGGTACCTGAACAGGTGTGCTCACTCCCATTAATTAGAACCTACACACTCATGACTGAACGTTAGAGGGCGCTGTGTTCGGTCTGGTGAGTTTATCCATCATGCAATTATGAATCTAAACATATATATTTACTTCATTGAGTTAGACAGTTTATTTAATAAATAATAAAATATAAAGTAATAATCAATAAATCAAGTGATAAATAAGTATTTGTGAAATCATGATAGGAATTTTTAAGTGATTTTATGTAGAAAAAAGACTAGATTCTCTTCAGTAATTTCATGGTGAATTTCACAGTGGTAAGATTTTGTGTATTTTAAAGAACAAAATTCTATGTACAGATTTGTTTACAATGTATAGCTATTGATGAGGTTTTCTGTGTGAGTGTTAGAAAAGTCAATAAACATCAGCTGAGAACGTGAAGTGAATAAATACTTCAAAATCCAACATTATTTGGACAGTTGGAATTAGTTTGAGTGATTTTCTCTCAAGTCAAACAGTAAGTTTTTGTGACGCTGCAGTTTGACCACTAGAGGGCAGAATAAGACACCTGAGTGACTAGTGAGAGTAAAGTGTTCAGCAACAGTGTTTTTACAACTGATGACTTCCTCTTTACAGACTGTTGATGAACAAATGACTAAAGTTGTAGGGTTTCTTTTTCTTTTTTTGCCAGGAGGTGGAGGATGAGGATTAAAACGTGACTAATCTGTACGACACAGCTCAGGACTAGCAACAGTTTAAAAACAGTGCCTGGTCATAGGGATGCTGCATTCAGGGACAGTCTTAACTATAACAGCAGATACTCAATTAGAGATGCTACATGTTTATTCTTTATTGTTGATTAAGTCTTGACTTAATAGATTAGATTATTATTACTGATAATGTTGCATTCAGGTGCTTTATACATAATCTGTGGAGCTTCTCAGTCATCCGGGTCAATAAATTCAAGGATTTAGAATTAATTCGACTTCAGTGATTGGGTTGAGCATATAAAATAAAATTAAAATTAAAACCATAAAAGCGTCTACTCTAATATGAAACACATCCTGAATAAAACTCCCCAGCTGTGTGTTTTCTAGCTTCACCACCAGTTGTCCCACAGTCCGTGAACACCCCATCAGTCAGCATCACGAGAGTCATGTGACGTCCTGTCATGTGGTGCAGTCACTTCCTACAGATTGGGTCCGGGGCAGAGACACTCTGCTGTATCATGTCGTCTTAGTCCGGCTGCACACTCAGTCTCCCCCGCAGTGAACATGTCGTTTCAGGGTGCGAACCACCGCCGTGCTCCTCTGCCGCTCTCCCTGTGGATGGTGGCGGCTCTGTGGTGTTTGCTGGCCCGGTCCGGAGCGGCTCAGGACGGCTCCAGCAGCAGCAGCAGCAGCAGCCTGTGGTATCAGGACCTCTGCAGGTAGATAACAACCACACACCTCCGCAGCTACTAACTAACTAACACATCGCACAGTATCCCAGCCTCTTACGTACAGAAATAACCCAACTAAACTCAACTTAATTCAAAAATGTACCACTTCATGTTGTATTTAATGTATTATCCTGTGTTCACACACGCTGCCCTGCTACCACTCGACCTTTGGCTTTAACCAGCTGGTGAATCAAACCTCGTAAACCACTAGTTAGCTGTTTTGTTTCGGTTATATTATCAACTTCTAACTATTTAAGCAGCAGTTTGACGTCACCAACTGTACGACGTTAGCTAGCTTAGTTAGTCAGTTAGTTAGTTAGTTAGTTAGTTAGCGAACATACTGTGTCTAACGAGTAACTAAGTTTAACATGAATTAGACAGCCGTTTAATTTAAGCAACGTTATGTCGAGTTAAACTAGTTAGTTTGGTTAGTTTTTAAATTGAGCTAAAAGTGTAGTTTAGCTAGCTGCTAAAGAATAACATGTAGCTAACGATACATGTTAGCAACGGTAAAGGAGGTTTTTAACCCAATAACAGTTAAAATGTAATAATAATAATAATAATAATAATAATAATAATAATAATAATAGTTTTAGTCAGTGTCGTTTGAATCCAGTGTTGTGAGGCTGTCCTGCTGCTGCTGCTGCTGCTGTTCAAATATTGACTCAGCAATAAGGCAGCGATGATAACCAGGTAACTCAACCAGCGAGTTCAGTCTGGTTTCATTTCTTTGTTCTGGAATCATTTACTTGAGGTTTTGCCAGTTCACAGGCAGAAATAGGCCACAAGGAACTTTAATTACACTTGGACTTCAGGGGGAATTCACTGCTCATGTAGCTGTTGTGGTTCAATGACGCTCAGAGTAATCAGAGTGTTTACTTAACCCTCCTCCAAAAAATACCATAAAACTATTTCTAACGACAATTTTATTTTTATTATTTATGACACATGTTCTACAAAGTGTGTGCAGGACATTGAGAGCATATTTTCTTGCGTTTACCCATATGTCCCCATTATATTACAAAGAGTAAATAACTATTGATATTGAGACATTCAACATTAAGTGGGTTCAAACTGACACTACTGCTGAAAACACTTGATTACATTTAAACAGCATGCAGTGAAAATGTTACTTTGATTAAAGTGTTTCAGTACAATCATTAAAATTCTTCAAATATGAAAATAAGAGGAAATGGTCCCTTTGGCTGTTACATCATTATTACATCAGTAAATGTGTGTGATACAGTGTGTGAGCTGTGTTTTGGTTGCTGGTTTAGGCTGACCTACTTTTAATATTTTACTTTTATTTGTTTTAATTAATGATTAATCCCTAGATCTGATTGTTTACTTAATAAAATTTCTGAAAAAAGCACCCAAAGTGATTCCTTCACAGTTGAAATCTCTAAGTTATTAGGAAAGCAGTTATTCCTCAGGTTTTAGCAACAAGAAGGATAAAACTGTTTCTATATAAAAAACAGTTTAAACAATCTTAAAACGTCTTGCCACTTAATTTTCTCTATGTATAAGATGGTTTATTCATTTTAATGATGATCAAAATAGTTGTCAGATATTTTTCTGTGAATTTATTGTTTTAGTTAAGCAGAGGAAATCCTAATTTATTTTACATGAAACCTTTATATTCAGACAATGTAGAATAGTGACTATAGTTGTGCTAAAATAAAGAGTTATTTAAGCCATTTATGATGTAAATGTGATCATGTTTTAGACAGTTGCTGCTGTTATGAAATATTAGCTTCACATTTCCACTATTTTTTGGCCTTTTATTGACTTAACAACTGATTTTATAAACCGTTGTTATTTTGCTATTCATAGATCAACAATAAATAATATTATTGTTTGACCACAGTGTGGACACTGAGTCCATCTCCTAAATGTGTTTTTCTTTTATTCCTCTCTTGCAGCTATAAATGGGAGGCGATAGACCAAAACAACAAAGTGAAATACACCTTCAGGCTCTGCGAGTCTTCACCAGTGACCGACTGTGAGTCCGACACCGCCGTGTGCGCCCATGACCTCGTGGCCAACATAAAGCAGTCTGTCGGTGAGTACGGTGTAAACCAGGACACCGAGTTACGTCACGTATGTTATCAGCCAGGTGCAGATGACACAGGACGATCATAATAAAGAGGCTGTTAAAAGAAACAAGTATTTCATTATTTGGTGGTGAAATGAAGAGTTAATGTTCAGCTCCATGTGACAGTGAATCATGTGAGATTGGCTTAAAGGAGCAGGTTGTTGTTTTTCCAGCTACCTCAGGAGTTAGTGGTGATGTGACTGTAGAGGTGGGCTGTCTGGCCAAAGGACTATATGACTATATTTTAGAGGCGGAATCACAATCCCGCTGAGTTTAAACTACCCACAGGTCACATGTTTCAGTGTTGCTGCTCCATCTCTGGGTGTAACATGTAAATATGGATCCTGGTGTTATTATTGGAATATTTCCAGCTTCATCACACTTTGTTTTCTTCCTAAATGAAATTCCTATAATTGCCGTCGACAGAAACAAAAGTTCATTGTGTCCTTTGGGACGTTTTGGTTCACGACGGTTGAACGGTCGTTAATCCTCCAACTCTGCAGATTGCATCTAAGTGCTGAACATCTGATCAGGACAAACTATTTCCAACTGACATAAACAGCCTTTATAATCAGCCCCACATCTTCTTCACCCACCACTCTGTCTTCGCTCCTCTCTCTTCAAAATAAGTTACACCTCCAAGAAGTGTCTGAGGAGCGGTGTCCTGATTGTGTGTCAACAAGCCACGCATCAGCTTTTGCTCATTTTTAATGAATTGAAGGACGTCTTCACTGACAAACCTTTACCAGTAATTATGAGACAACGAAACACGACAGTGATGAAAAATCCAACTTTTCCTCAGTACTAATGCCAAGTTCTTGATATTATCTCTAAATTCAATTCAGTTCAGTTCTATAATTTATAACAAGGGACAGTGTACATTAATCAACATTTTCAGAAATGTACCATATTTTCCGGACTATTGAGCGCACCCGTCTATAAGCTGCTATTGAATTTATTTGAACAGTTTAATGTGGTCCACTCTGACCAGGTCTCTCCTGCACGGAGCTTGCTAGCTTGTAAAAAGCTAACGAGCTTCGTGCCGCCGATACATGAGAAACATCGGTGTTTAAGTTCAAAGCGTCAGAAAAAAGTAGTAGCGGCTTATAGTCCAGAAAATACAGTAAATATGCCTGAGTTAGCTGAATTTAAGCAGAAGTTAAAAGGCACCTAAAACAAATACAATACAATACAATACAATACACACATTTTGTCTTAAAATTTGCCTGTACTACACACTCACAGTCAATGAAAACTTCCAAGTAGTATTTTGGCCACAGAACTAGAGATATCTCCCTGTTCAGCAGAGTAAAAATATTTGTCCCCTTGTACCTGGAAGTTTTCTGATTGTAATATAGAACCATAGAAACCAGTGTAATCACCAGAGTTACATCCAGACTGTGTTGCATTTAATTACATTTAGAATATAAATATTAAAAAGAAATTAAACAGTTATGTGAATTAATAAAACAAGAAAGCACCCAGGGAGCACAAACCACCACTAAGACATAATCCAGTTGTACTGATGCTGTGGTCTGAACACTGCTGCCCCCTGGTGGTGAAACAGCAACTCTACCCAGCCACATGTTAAATTCCTGTGGTAAAAACAAATCTGCAGGTCGTATGCTAAATGAAGGTGGAGCTCATTACAAGATTAACTTTATGTAAGAGCCACATGATCTTCCTGAGTGTTGCTCTTTGGTAATATTTAATCTCTGGCAGACTTTACGAGGTGTGCTGTGTTCTGTGCTCATCATTATTTCAGTTGTCTTCAGTGAAGTTGCAGGTTTCAGCTTAAATGTGATGTTTTTTTGTGTTATCACTACGTCACCTTTGCCCCCGACCAGTAGACAAACTCTGGATGTGATGATTGTACTCGGCTGGGGAGGGGTAGGCCGTCCCGTCGTCCCACTAAAATCTGCTCATCAATCGGTGTATGTTGGTGTTTTGTAGAAGTGCGTGTCGTAGTGTCCCATGTGTCTTATGACGGCCACACCACGGAGAATTTCACAGCTCATTAGAGGCACCGCAGGAAAAAAATCTGTTATTTAGCCGTAGGGCAATGCAATTGTTTTGATCACGGTTTGGTCATTTTGGACTCTCCACGTAGTCTGTTTCTGCACCATGCATGAAATTAGCTTTGTGTTGAACTGTGAAACGTTGTGGTTTTGTCACTTTGATGCTTCTCTGTTCTCGTCTTTGTTGTGTTTTGTTGCTGGAAGTTAAATATGTGGTGGATGGGGTGGTGTAAACTGTATTCAGATCATGTAGGAAAAACAAAAAGAGGCATTTTGGTGATAGTCTGTTATATACGTTTATATTTATTATATTATTTCCTCTGCACCGAATGAAAGAAGCTAACGTGTGGACTCGTAATGAAACCAGGAGTTTGGGGCCAGATGTGACCATATTTGGATATGAAGGGAGGAGTGAGGAGGCGGGTCTGACCCTTGAAACGGAGTTCACTGTCCTCGTGAACGAGCCTCCAAACCAGCTGTAAATCATTGGAGGCCAGAGCTGTCAATCACACTAACCCCGCCCCTAACTCCTCCTCTTCTCTCAGCCTGATATCTCCTTAATGATAAATGATTTTTAGATGGACCAGATCACTGAGACTTGAATTTATCTAATGACATCAGAATGTATTGACTGGATTTTTGAGTTGAAGACAGTGGGAGGAGCATCTAGTGGTCTTCAGTGGTATTGCACCTTTTTGCTCTTTCATATTGGCTTCATTTTTGAGCCCTGGTTGCTTCATCCACTTCTATAAACAGTCCAAGCTCAGGAAGAACATAGTTGTAATAATGTCTCTTCCTAAATGTCTCTATTAGTTAATGTGTTATTTTGTCTGTAAATGTCAGAAAATCCTCAAGATGCTCATTAAAATTCTCCAAAGCTCAAGGAAATGTCTCGGACCAATACTCCTTCAATTTATTCACACCTTCATGACAAAGAAAAATCAGAAAATCTCCACTTTTGTGAACCTGTAATTGGTGGTTATCAGGATATTTGCAGATTGTTTTTATTGATTATTTGTTGAAAAAACAACAGAGGCAGATTCTTGGTGATAACTCTCCAGGAGAAATCTTCTTCTCAGATCCTTTTGTCTTCAGTATTTAACAGTTAATATTTGGTTTTGTTATAGTTACCATCACAGTCTTTGTAGTTGTTAAGGATCCAGTGTGTGATGTTTTTACTGCTGTTGTTGTTTCTTCAGTGAAACTGTGCACAGACCTCAGAGCTGCTGCTGACAGCAGGGTTTCAATGCTAATTGAAGCACCGCTGCTCGGATCAGTCGCTCAGAGCTTCATCACAGATCTGATCCCTGTGCTGATGAGGCTGAATCTGTGTGTGTGTGTGTGTCTGTGTGTGTGTGTGTGTGTGTGTGTGTGTCTGCTGTCCTGAAAGGCCTGTTTGTTGTGTCTCAGCTTCTCTATTCATTGTCCTTCGAACTCTTTGATTCCTTCTTACTGTAATTCAGTCACGGCTCTAAAAGGAAACAGTCTTCCTCCTCTCTCCTTTTAACTCTCACAGCTTTGGTGAAATCAAACAAATAAATAATGTTTCAGTTGTTTCATCCACTCAGATTCCCAAATATTTGCAGCAACTGTTGGTTGTCTGTTATATTTAAACTCAGATTGAAAATCTTTGGACTGTGGAGTGTTTATTGGACCAAATCAGATCAAACTGGTTATTTTAGTCTGCGCTCGAACCTAAAAGTCAAACTGAAGAATAAAATAGTTTCTTTTAATTTTTAGATTAGGGTTTTTGTGCAAAATATAGATTTTTTTTTTCCAAGATGACATATCAAATATTTGCTTTTTTCTGCTTTTCTCTTCATTTTTTTATTTATTTATTTTTCAAATTTTAGTCGTCTGTGTTTTGTGTAATTTTAAATTGAACATTAATCGATTATTCACAGTTTATTGGACAAAACAAAACATCACAAATGTCACTTTTATTTTTTAGATTATTTATTTTTGTGCAAAATAGAGATTTTTTTCAAGCTGAAATACCAAATATTTTCTGTTTTCAGCTTCATAAATGTCACAATTTGCTGCTCTTCTGTTTTTAAACGGTGATAGATTGAACATATTGGAGCTTTAGATTGATTATTGGTCCAAACACGCATGTTGTGAAAGGCTTTTTAAATAGACTAAACAGAAACTGAGAAAATAAGCATCAGATTAATAATGAAACTAACTGTTAGTTTCAGCTCAGTGAATATAGAGACAATGAACTTAAGAGAAGAGGCTTTGTGTTAATATTCTTGACTTCCTGTTTCAGACTGATCGTCGTTGCTTTATCAGCGTGAGCTCCCTCTTTTTATGTTGCTTGTTCTCACATCAATCACATCCATTCGGCTTTAGTTCAGCTCCATATTTTTTCTCTCCCGAGCAGTGAGTGGGCCTCCTGTGGGAAACGCCCCAGTGGATTAAAAAACCACTAATTAAAAGTTTATTTAGCCCAGAGGACAAACACACTGCGTCCATTTTTATTCATTAACACACACACTTATGGTGTGTTTTTATTGTTGACATGAGGATATTTAACTGATCCCAGTGTTAGAAAGGAAAGATGAGCAGACACGGTGGCCAATCCAGGATAAAAATAGATTTTTTTCTGTCTGAATTTTGTACCAAAGATACTCAGGAGGCTGCTTTCATCTTTATTAGAGAATATTTAATGTGATTCTGCATTGTAGACAAAGTAACTTGTAACTGTAGCTGTATAGATTTAGTAAAGTACAATTTTTCCTGCAGAAAATGTCATTAAAATATTCAGATTCTCCTAAAGTACATGAGTATTAGAAACCAGCTGTTTTTGTTTCAGAGTTTGTCTCATAATTTAATCACGTTGCCAAATAACATCAGCTGCTGCCATTTAGTTTTTTAACTGTGATTATTTGAGGCTATTTCTCAGCTTCAGATCCGTCACTGTCTTCTGCTCGTGACCTTTCAGTCCGCCTGACAAGTTATATTTAAAAGTCTTACAACAACAACAGCTTGTTCTGCAGTCTGAGGTCGCGACCTTCCTCCGGTGACAAACTGGTGTTGGGTACCTCGCAGGCAGCGGGCGAGCGTCAGATTCCCGACTGTGACACAGCGCTGTGTGCTTCATAAAGGCTGAGGACTGGTGGTGGTGGTGAACTGTTTTCAGCTCCTCATCAGACTTGATTTCTTTCATGAGGAAGATCCCACATGGAAAGTGAAACAAGCGAGAAGCAGGAGGCAGCAAACAAGAAGCGGTGTGGTCAGCTGAGTCGCAGTTAAATCACAGGAGCTGACTTATCACATGACACAGAGACACATCATCAGCCATAAACACTCACCTACTTTTTCCTCTCCCTGTGTCTCCTGCTGCTGGGAGCTTCATCTGTGGTGTGGTCGCACATTTACTGTTCACTCACACACAAGTCATCAAGTGTTGCTGTGAAGAAACCTCATTCAGGTGCTTGAGGAGATAATAACACCAAGCTGTATTTGTCAAGCAAACAAGTTTACAAAGTATTTCACACAGAAGACATAATGAAATCAAGAAATATCAACTTAGTTAAAAAGATTACCATATTTTCCAGACTATTGAGCGCACCTGTCTATAAGCTGCTATTGAATTTATTCCGACAGTTTCATGTGGTCCACTCTGACCGGGTCTGATGCGACAACGCTAAATGTATCGGCAGCACGGAGCTCGCTAGCTTGTAAAAAGCTAACGAGCTTTGTGCCGCCGATACATGAGAAACACCGGTGATTAAGTTCAAAGCGTCGGAAAAAAGTAGCAGCTTATAGTCCGGAAAATACGGTACTTTACATTACAAAAGATGCACTTTAATGTTACTTTAATCTTTAATTTGTGCGTTCTGTATAAAGAAATAAGCTAAGCCTCGTCCCAACATCCTCCTACAGGCTGTGTATGAGCAAAAAACTCCAACAAACTCACAGACAACACAAGTGCATTCTGGGAAATTTCAAGCCCGTAGACTACCTGTAAGGCAGTACGGAGGATGTTGATCACGATCAGTAAACTCTATGAACTCCCATGTTTTGGCGAGTGTGCCGTACAGTGTCTGCAGGTCTGACGCGTGTTTTTTTTGTTTTGTTTTGTGATTGTGGGAAGAAAACCGATGGCGAAAGTCGCACGGCATCCGCAAGGAGGACGCACAACGGGAGGAAGTTTCTTGCGCTTGTGGAGTACAGCGGACGCACTCACAATGTGCGATGTAAGGCGAAAGCAAGTGCAGCACCTGTGTGTCTGCTGCAAGACTGCTGCACGTCCAAAATCTTATTTGTCTTGGCGAGGACATTTCACGTCGCCCTTACGCCCTGCAGGATGAAGCCCTTGCAACCGTTTTTAACCTCCAAAAAATGCAGTGGACGCACAATTCCTAAATTTGTACGTCTGGTTGGGACCAAAGCTTTAACGTAGCTTCCTTTTAAGTCATGCGACGGTCCCGTATCAATACAAGAATCTCACGATGCCCCAGTAAACTGAACTTTAAAATCAGGCCATCGTCTGATTCAATTTACGTTTATATCAATCCACAAACAACCAATCACGATTCACATCAGTTAGTGTTTACAGCCCTGATGAGTGATATCAGCAACAATACATCTTCCAACAGAGTCACTAAAGCCTTTCCAAAGAGTCAGGGATACATTTTCTGTCCATCACTTGAGAAACTCCCATGAAACCCCCGCACGCTGCTCTGTGCTTGTACAACACTGTGAAAATCTGTCAGATAAAAACAGAGACAGAAAAACAGAGTCCAACATGCGGGGACATGAGTGGAGTTTTCCAGCTGAACAAACGGTTGTAAGATACAGACACACGGCCTACAGTCGATTTCAGTGTTAGTGGGTCACCCTGTTGTTCAGTTACATTCCTTTATAGCTGTTGTGAAAGCAGTGTGTATTATCACAGGGTTCAGAGAGCACACACACATAAACACACACACACACACACACACACACAAACACACATCATATCTCAGGCAAAGATTCCAGTTGATGGACTTTAATCAGGAGAAATATGTAACATTGTAATGTAATGAAAGACACACACACACATACAGAGTCTAATTAAAAGCAGAGTGTAGCTCTACAGAGTTACTTTTACATCTGGTTTGTTTGTTTGTTTGTTTGTTTGTTTGTTTGTTTGTTTGTTTGTTTGTTTGTTTGTTGGTGGACGCAGCAGATTTCAGCGTCGTCACGTCTGGTCACACATTTACAGACGTCAGTGATTCTCTCAGATCGACCTGCTGCCGGTTTATTTAACCACCCGAGTCTTAAATCAAGTCACATGGACGTTTCCCACTGCTGTCACTCCTCCTGTGTGTGTGTGTGTGTGTGTGTGTGTGTGTGTTGAGATGATGAATGAGGCCTCTGTACTGACACTGTAATGAAAACAGGACCGTCCACAGGCTGACGGGTGTGTGTGAGTTTAC
>OOFC01031669.1:0-10619 GCA_900323345.1 Pseudochromis fuscus | reverse complement strand
GGGGGGGGGGGGGGCAGGTTCTGACATCACTTGGGCTCATCATGTGGAAGCTACACATCACTTGGTGTCGTCACGACAACAGAATCTGCAGTAGATGCAGAATTCGCAGCCTTCACAGTCACTTTCTGCATCTCAGACCTTTATAACCATCCTGTACTGAAGATCAAAGCCATTGGAGATTCAGCTTTGAGCCCATGTGATGTCATCATGATAGTGGCATTAGGACTGACATTATAATCTTGCAGCCATTACATCCATCAACCTGTTTTAAGATCCATTTTCTGTTCCTTTAACCCTAAAAGTTACTGTTACCTGGAAATGTTTCACAGGTTTTAGATCTGATATGAAAGTTCTGATTTATTTACATTTCTAAGACGTCATTCATTTATTCTTATCGTCCTCTATTCATTAAAAAAACATCTGAAAATCCATCTGTCCTGCTGCATTCATCTCCCTCCTCTTCATCCAGGTGCCCTGCTACGCCTTCGACCTGGATGGGAAGAAGCATGACCTCACCCCTCTGATCAAAGTGAGCGATGGTTATCTGGTGGACGACGGTGACGACAGCATCGACTTCTACATCAACATCTGCCGCAGCCTCAGTGAGTAGCCGAGGGAGGTCGGGTAAAATGGATCTCTAATCAGATTCAATGATGCTGCAGCTTTTTACAATCGTTTCTCCGTCAGAAGAAAAGACTCGAGGGCTTTAACGACCACTTGGAAAATAAAGAAAACTTTATTGACAGACAAAATTAAAAAAACAAATTAAAGAAATAAGCTAAGTCCCGTTTATTAGATATTAATACATTAATACATACATTAGGAGTGGGAGATATGATTTTTATTGTCATGCTCAGGTATCATGAAAGTTTAATTTGTTTTCTTTTATACAGTTACAACAAAGTGAGTAAAAAGCAGCAGTAATGGCAACATCCTGTTTGAAAAGTAACAATAGTGCAAGTCCCAGCTTTTAATTAAACTGCACTTTTCATATTTATAGTGATTGTGTGTTAGAAGGATTAATAATAGAGGCTGAGTTATCCATGAATCAACACTAGACGCTCAAGAAACAGCTGAAAAACATTTTGATAGGTGAAGGTTTTTGCAGCTCAAAGTTTGTGGAGGTGGTTAAAGTGTAAAAAAACACATGAAAGAAGTCTAAATAAGTATAATGATAATAAAGATTATGTTTTCAACTACTAGTCGAATTTTAAACCCACTGTTCCCTCTGTTATAGCTCCAACAAGAAACTGATGCTCTAACTTAAACATTACTGATATATCTACTTTTTCCCCATGTGTGTATTTTACTATTCTATCAGTACCGATTTGATACATTTACTTTAATCTCCTGCCTTCGTTTCTCTCTCAGACCGTCCAGATAAGCCCTGTCCAGAGGGCTCTGCCGCCTGCCTCATCACCAGTCAGGGCTCCTACAACATGGGCTCTCCTACCACTCCACTACAGCTGGTGTCTAGAGACAGGTACCTGAGGAAGTCTGTCAACTGTGATCTGGCTTTTAATTAGTGTAAATATGACTGGGGAATGATTGGTAGCTTCTCCCTGCAAGAACTGTCCATTCAGTAGTTTTAAGTTGAGAATTACTTGCTCTGTTTTCTCAAATCAAGGCTTTTATTTCCTCACACACAGAAGGTGACAGGCCTCTGTTTGAGGCAGGCTGGTGTTAGAGGCAGGCCTTTATTTCTCATTTCCTCTGGTTGATAGTAGAGTTCGTCATATTTTAGGGTCTGGTGCAGAGCCGATCAAGATGTTAATAGTACTGCGTTATTTCAAATTAAAAGCCCTCCAGTGTTTCAGTCGACATCATTTATTAGCAGGGCTTTTATTGTGAAATATTTACAGGCACAGTGTCTTTAACAACAGCGAGATGAGATTTAATGGACAACAAAGCAGAGCAAATCCAATTCCACCGTAGTTGATAGTAACACAGATTGTTTTAAAACAGCAAAGTGTCTTTATTGTTGACTCTATTAAATTCAAATAATAGAAATGTACATTATGATTATTTATTTGTTTATCTTACTCTTGGGTGTTAATTTGGGTCCAACTTTTACATGACTGCTGTTGTTTATTTGAGGAAACACTTTAAACTTAATCTGATTAAAAGTTTTTTTTCTAAGTCTGTGTTGACTTAACATTTATATGACAGAAGGAAAATCTTTTAATGTGGCTAAATGATCCTAAAATGAGCTGATGTTGGACTTTTGTCTCGTTTCCAGCCTGAGGTTACAGTATGAAGTGAGTGACGGCTCTCCACCGGACATGTGTAACGGACACACACCCGGCGTCACCATCACTTTCGTGTGTCCGTCCAGCAGACACTCGGTAGGTCACACACCAAACGTCTGTCACTGTTCTCCTGCTGTACGTCCAACAACCGTCTGAAGTCCTTCTTCACTCGATGTCCACAGGGCAGCACTCCCCGCATGGTAGCGGAGTCCAACTGTCGTTACGAGGTGGAGTGGGTGACTGAATACGCCTGTCACAGAGATTATCTGGTCAGTCACAGCTGCAAACTGACCAGCGAACAGCACGACATCTCCATCGACCTGACTCCTCTGACTCTCAGCTGTAAGTAGCTGTGCCTCGAAACCAGGGATCTTTAACCACTCACCAGGGTTAGTGATAAGAAATCTGCTGTGAGGATTTGAGGAATAAATTCACACTGCAAACCAAAAACTCCTCTTTCCTCAAAGTGGTTTTTAAAAGTACGGAACTGCAGTTTGTTCTCTTTTAAAGCTCCAAACAAACGAACCGGTAACCCCAGCTTCCTGTGCAGTTGTGCTCTTCAAGTTAAAATACAGCTCAAGCGTTGTTTTCTCATCGTGTTATTCAGTTGCTTTTTGAGCCTCCAGCAGCCGTGGCTCATTGTTCTGCGGCTTTTTTAATACAACTTTAGAGGAAGTAACTCTGTGAGTCGACTATTATGACCTTCCTGTTTTATGTCAAGTCATCGTTAGAAATAGAAAAGTTATTTTCCGCTTACTGTTACAGTCCGTGCACAGTGTGTGTGTTACGACATGTCTGGTGACAATAGTGGACAGCTGAATTTGTCTGTGGCTACTTTTAATGTCCACTATGTCGACTAATCGTTGCACCACTACGTAACAGTGTCAGCCAAACAAAATTATAAAAGTTCCCTTGGTTTAGTTTTTATGTCAAACCACATTTACTTCCTGGCTTTTTAGAGGAAAAAAAAAGTAGCAGCTTGTTTTTGGAGAGATGCTACAGTACTAATGTTATTCAGTAACGTTTGCTAGCTGTGGTGTTTTGTTGTGTTTCAATTGTCCAATCACCTACGCTTCCTGTTTTTCCAGAAATGTGTGACAGTACAAAGGTTAGGGGATCTTGAAATGGCATTTCAGTGCAACTTTAAATGCTTTAAGTTTAAAGTTGGGGGTACCTGCCCCTCCAAAGCTCACAAATTAATTAATGAACCTTGTGCAGCAGTTTAAAAAAGTTACATAGAAGCACTTTAGGACAGAAAAGCCATAACAAGAGGATGAATACTTGTATTTCCCAAACACATGTATCTTTGAATAAACATCATTTTGTACCACATTGCTTAAATAATGTGCGCCTTCCCTCCCTTGTATACATCTATATCAGTGAGTAGTCAAACCAAAGCTCTTGGACCATTATGATCTTAAAGTGCTTATATTTAAATACGTTTTATTAATGACCTGGAAACATCTCGCCAGGAATTCCACCAACCTGTCTGGAAATAACTGTGACGTATGTGTAACATGTGTTAAACTGCTGTAATCTGTCATCCTTTGGTTCTACACTGTTCTTGTTCCTGTGGTTCTACATTCATCAGTCTAAACCCTCCAACACCCTCTTGTGCTTGCAGCCTCAGACCACCCGTACTACGCCCACTCCGGCTCCACCGGTGCCGCCGACAGTTACATCTACTACCTGAACGTGTGCGGAAAGATCCCGACTGACGAATGTGGCGACGACCCGTTCATCTCGTCCTGTCAGGTGAAGTCGGACGTCATGAAGAAGGTGGCCGGACGAAGTCAGAACCAGACGTTACGGTAACATTTGTCTGCTTACGTTTGTGTGTCATGTGTTTGCTGCTCATCAGACTGCACTGATTTTTTATTTTTATTAGAGCGTGAACAATACTGATTTTAGAGGCGGGAAGTCTGATTACAGATACTATTGGTTGAATTTGCTCTGATCAAAGTGATGACAGTGAAAGGCCCGTAAACTGCTTTCTGTGTCTTTGAGATTATTCATTGTAATTCTGTGATGTTGTGACTCTCACGATGCAGCAGTTTGGTGACATTCAGTATAAACTCCAAACCCCAGAGACAACTGGACATTGAATCCTGCACCTGCACAATGTTTCACTTACCTCCAGGCTTTGACTTTGTATTCACACGTGGTCACATGCAGATGGTTGAGCTGCCAACTCCTGTATTTGTGATGCATCCAAAACTTTCTGTGTGATCACTGTTATGTGAGGATGATGTTGTTTGTGTAAGCAGTGTGCTGCAGGATCCACCTGACTCTGTAAAAACCCTTTTGTTTTCAGATGGATTACTGCTAAAGCTGCTCGACATATTTACAATTTGATGCAGAAATATGATGCACAACTTTCATTTTGTTGATTTCTGAGTTTGAAGTTATTTTTATTGTGTTACCCAGAGATGCAGCCGCTCAGTGTGTGATTTATTTTTCTTTAACTCTGTGTTTTCTCTCCTCTGCAGTTACTCCGATGGAGATCTGACTCTGATCTATCCCGACGGCAGCAAATGCTCCTCCGGCTTCCAGAGAATGACCATCATCAACTTTGAGTGCAACAAGACGGCAGGTGAGACGATGTAGTGTTCAACAATTTTCCTGACATTGTCGCCACCTGGTGGTAGGTTATGAAACAGGTCATTAAAGTATTTGGTCAAATAAAGAAAATACCTGATCTCAGTGTGTGAAGAAGAGAGATAAAAACTGAAACAACTTAATGTAAAAGTAACATTTTTTTCAGTGTTGCTGGAATTTAAGTTTATTTAGTTTCAGTCATAATCACAATCAATATATGTAAAGATCAGAAGATTTATTCACAACAGACACTGACTGAAGAGGTGTAGGTGTAGGCTTCACTTATGTTACCTACTCTTTGTACAGTTTACTTGAGGAGCTCATATTTCAGTTGATACATGCACAAAAATCCTCCCGATAAATAATCAAGTCCTGAATACTTTCCTTAAGATAAAATGTTCAAACCTGGGTTTTATATTAAGTTTCCAGGTTTACATTATTCACCACTGGTAAACACAATACAGATCAAAATAACAAGAGATGCAGTGTAAACCTTTGAATTACTGATTGTAAATGTCAGTGTTACATTAATTAGATTATTAATTACTTAATCTTGTTTTTCTCACTTTCTTCAGCCAACGGTGGACGAGGGAACCCGGTGTTTTCAGGGGAGACCGACTGCACTTACTACTTCTCCTGGGAGACGGCGTTCGCCTGCGTCAAGGAGAAGGAGGACCTGCTGTGTCGGGTCAGAGACGGCAACAAACACTACGACCTCTCCCCTCTCACGAGATACCCCGGTGAGTCCAACAGCTGGGTTTTTACAAGTCCTTCCCTCCTGGGTCTGCTGAACATTCGCTGCTAATACCTTCACCTCCTCTGTGTTCCTGTTTTAGGCTCAGATGTCAGTCAGAACTGGGAGGCGGTGGATGCTAAATCTGAGAAGTCGAACTCACGTTACTTCTTGAACGTGTGTCACAAAGTCATCCCGACAGGAGACGCCGCCGGCTGCCCGGTGAACGCCTCCATCTGCGCCGTGGGTAAGAAGTGTCCAAAGAAAGAAAACCAGTGATTTCAGGGGTAGTTTTTGTTGTTGTTGTTGTTGTTGTTTTCACAGACATCCCTGTAGCTTATTGATTGTGTCTCTCTGACCCAGATAAGACTCACGGTGCCATCAGCCTGGGCAGCTTCTCGTCATCTCCCCAGAAAACCAAAGTAGGAAATGACATCAGACTGGTGTACACTGATGGGAGTTTTTGCATCAATAAAAAGACAAGAATCCAAACTATCTTGACCCTCAAATGCAAACCAGGTAACGAAGACACCAAGAGACAGTTTACTCTGCTTTGCTACTGTTATTCAGATGTATGAATCACGCTCTCCTCCTCCCTTTTTGTGTCTCTTGTCTTGCAGGAGATCACGAGAGTGCTCCCGTCCTTCGCACGGTTTCGTCTGATCAGTGCGTGTACGAGCTGGAGTGGTACACCGCCGCCGCCTGCGTCCTCTCCAAGAAGCAAGGAGACAACTGCAAGGTGGAGGACCCTCAGGCTGGTACGACACAAACACCCGAGCTCCATCGGTGTTCTGTCTCCCTGATCAATATTTTATTCCAGCAAAACAAAACACAGACGAAAGATAAGAAGAGCAGCAAAACATATGTCTGCAAGTTCAACCTTGAGAGCCACAGGGAGATAATCGTCGTCCTGAGTTCAGCTCAGTTTTCTCCAGCTACTGCATCACTTTAAAATAGAAATTAAATTACTTTGTTACATCAGCTAAAAAAAAAAACCCAACCCTGAAGGAACAGAAGCAATAAATAGAAATATATGAAATATAAAATGTATACAGTATGAAATAAGGAAAGTGTATAGTATAAAAAACAGATTTTGAGAGCACCTAACAAATAGTTTCCTCCTCTGTAAATCACAGATTAATGGCCTCAGATATTTAAATAACTGTGAAATGTCAAATAATTGGTACAACAGGGTTTCCACTTGTCATGAAAAACCTTGAATTTGTATTAGATCTTTTTTCAATCATGAAAAACTCCTGGTGATAGAAAGAAGCAACAATGTCCTGAAAACCACAAGCTGAACTTCAGAAGGACTTTCATATATGTGGCTGTTAACCTCAGATCATGTGTTCTTCGCAGTGTATTTTACAGACAGGATGTGGATGATACAAAGAGTAGTTTGTAGTTTCTCCTCTGGTCTTAAAAAGGTGCAGCACTCATAAAACTGATGTTACTGTGAGGAACTTTCTTTATTACCTCCTGACCTGTGAGTCATTCAAACACTGATGAGAGATCCCTCCGACTTCCTCTCTATTTAACCTGCGCCTCCCCCTCAGGTTTCTCCTTCGACTTGTCGCCTCTCTCCAAACCCGACGGCGGCTTCTACAATCTGACCAGCAGCGAGTACAACTACTACATCAACGTGTGCGGTGCGGTCAAGACTGGCCAGTGTCCTGAGAAGGCCGGAGCTTGTCAGGAGGAGAAAACGTAAGGAGTCAGAGATGTACAAGAAAACACACTGATGGGCATTTCTGCATCACAAGTTTAATGTGATCACTCATCCCAATGACCACAACACCTCACAGTTACTGGTTTCTTTACCCATGTCACTCCTCTCCTGTTCTCAGTACAACAGAGGTGACACTGATAGGTCCACAGGGTAGGCAATAGATCAAACCATAGATTGTGAAGCCCATGTAGAAATGTATTAAGGAGATATTAGGCTTCAAAAAGAGGATGATTTAGGGGCGTGGTCTCAAGGGTCAGACCCGCCTCCTCACTCCTCCCTTCATATCCAAATATGGTCACTCCTGGCTCCAAAACTCCAAACTCCTGTCCACAAACCTTTCGTCTGACATCATGTTAGCTTTGTTCTGTGTTCGGCCTGCGTGTCAATCTGAGCGCCCCCTGCTGGATGGTGTGATGGTCTTGTAGAGAGACTGCAGTCTGCATTTGGAGCAGGGCGTTACATCTGGATTATGAGCTTTCAACCTCACATTTGAATGAATATCTGAATTATAATGGGATAAAATCTCAAACATACGAGTGTTAGCTGTGCACAGTTTCTGCAGCTCATCTGAGTCAATGTTTCCAGAGAGATGGAAACCTTAAGTCTGATGTGTGTTTTTGGAAAATGACCAAAAGGAGAAGTGAAGTAAAATAACATCAACTACAGTATCAACAATTATTTTTCAACATATTGATCACCTGTTTAATTTCAAGTTTTTTTCTTCCCCTGGATGACATGACAGCTCAGACCTCATCATATTTCTGTCCTCTTCTAGTTCTGGTTCTTGGAGTCTCGGTGAAGCCAACTCCCGTCTGTCGTACTACGACGGCCTGATCCAGCTGACCTACGGCAACGGCTCCCGGTATAACAACGAAGAACACACCCTCAGATCTACTCTCATTTCTTTCCTCTGTGACCCAGAAGCTGGACCTGGAAAACCAGAGTTCCAGGTAAACTCAGTCCGTCTGTTGTTATAATTTGAACTGTGTGTTTGTTTCTGCGTTGTTGTAAATCTGCTTTTTACTCTTTGTGAATCCAGGTTGAAGACAAGTACACGTACAACTTCCGCTGGTACACGTCCTACGCTTGTCCTGAAAGACCTCACGAGTGTTTGGTGACAGATCCCGTCACTCTTGAACAGTACGACATATCCAGGTAACACAACAACAACACACAGTAAAACACTTAAAGTGTTGAAGATCAAACAAAACCAGACTGAGTCCAGTGAGATGTTACTAACTGCCTCTTGTCGTCTCCTCCCTCCAGCCTGTCGCGCTCCACCACCGCCAGTAACTGGCAGGCGATGGATTTGTCCGACAGCAAGAACCTGAAGAAATATTACATCAACATATGTCGGCCGATCAACCCCGTGCAGGGCTGTGACCGCGACGCATCCGTCTGCGAGATGAGATACGACTCAGATCAGGTGTGTGTCTGCAAACACCGTGTGTTCCTGTGCTTATACATTAATGAAATCCCAGGACACTGCTGCACGTCTCCTGTGGGAAACCTGACTATGCTGTCCAACAAAGTTTGCATGGACAACATAGTGTGAGCAGCATGATTAACAAGCGAGTGCCTACAAAGGAGGCGTTCAGGTTGAGTGTTGATGCTGCTCAGAGCCAAAACACAAACGGTCTCATGAGGGATGAATGTGGTCTGATTTTTCTCTTTGTATTGTTTTTGCACAAATCAATACAAAGAAAATCTCATGTGAGATTCATAAAACATGCACAGGATGTTTTGATGTTGATGTTTTGAAGTACAAAACCTGACTCCTCTACTTTGTCCGTCCCCTTTTTGCTGAATCTAAAGTGTAAGGAGCTGTGTCCTCCTCTGTCCTCAGGGCACAGCGAGGGAGGTGGTGTCCGTCAGTAACATGGGTGTTTCCAAGCGAGGACCGATCATCGAGGCGCGGGACCGGCTGCTGCTGGAGTTCACCGACGGCTCCGTCTGCATGTCCGACGGCGTTAAGCTCTCGTACACGACGCGCATTCACCTGGTCTGCTCCAGAGGATCGATGGTGAGTGCACATGGTTCGGAGTGGAGGTGGCGAGCGGCTCGTTGAACGTTTTGTCTGACGTGCGTTTGTCCTCCGCACTGTGCAGTCGATGGGACCACGATTCCTGATGTACCAGAACTGCACGGCCAACTTCATGTGGGAGACCAGGGCCGCCTGCGCCATCAAAACCACCAGCAACAACGTGAGCTCACCTGCATGGAGCCGACAACACTTCAGCCTGGGAAATATAAATGTAGTAAAGGATAAATGTGGGTTTATGTCCCCTTGATGTTTCAGAACTGCACTGTAGTTGATCCCAACTCCGGCTTCGAGTACAACCTCCAGCTGTTGGCGTCTAAGACTGGATACAACACAACCGCAAATGGCAAAGACTTCCTGGTAAGATGGACACACTGACACTTGGTTACCATAAAAAAATAAAAAAATAAACTCAACAAATGCTTCAAATCATGTTGTGTAACTTTCATAGACTGTATATAAGTAAAAAAAAGTGCAATACTCCCAATGGCCGCTAGGTGCTGACTCCAATTGACTTCAAAAATCCTCCTCTTCAATCAGGAAATATTCAATCAATAATTTTTTTCAAGCTGTATCTGCTGTATCATAGAAAAAAAAGCTGAACAGAGGTTGAAAAATATCTATGTATAAAAATACATAGAATTAAGGATTAAACAGAATTGTACATAAAACACATGCAGACATACACATATAAGTCTACATACAGAACCATGTGCACCTTGTTACTTATACCTATATAAATACAAGTTACTGCAAAAAGCAGTGGATTGATTGTAAAATCATAATTTACTCTTGAGTATCACAGAATCATCCCGCAGTTGGAGTTTTGTTTTTCGTGACTGTTGAAAGATAAAGTTTAGATTAATTTTGTTAAATTCTGGTTTTTGATGTGAAAGCCTTTGGTCCGTGTGATTTCAGGGAGGTACCGTATTTTCCGGACTATTGAGCGCACCTGTCTATAAGCCGCTATTGTATCAGCGGCACGGAGCTTGCTAGCTTGTAAAACGCCAACGAGCTTTGTGCCGCCGATACATGAGAAACACCGGTGTTTAAGTTCAAAGCGTCGGAAAAAAGTAGCGACTTATATTCAGGAAAATACGGTATATCTAATGCTGCTATAAATATAAGGGAAACACTGCACATGTTAAACAGATGTTGAACGACCCCTCCTCCCTGCAGGTGAACATCTGCGCCGATGCAGCAGGATGTGGACCGGGCATGGCGGGCTGCGAGCTGGAGAGCGGTCATCCGTCCAGCCCGGTCGGGGTG
>OOFC01031651.1:4144-51373 GCA_900323345.1 Pseudochromis fuscus | reverse complement strand
CCGCAGAGGCGCACCGGACAGCCCGACGGAGCCGCAGCAGCAGCAGCAGCAGCAGCAGGAGCAGATTGTGGAGTCAACAGCAGCGCCCATGGACAGCCAATGCGCTAACACACAAACAAGTTGTCAGTCGGTAGGAAACACAATTAACGACGAGGAGAGAAGCAGCTCCGCGCATCGGTGTCCACACCACATGGATGACGTCGGTGGATAACACAAAGTCTCAGTGGCAAAGAACAACTGGACTGAGAGACAGAGAGAGAGAGAGAGAGAGAGAGAGAGAGGACTGAACCATGAGTGGTCTCGCCTGACTCAGCAACACGCACGGAGAGCCAGCGCGCACCAACACACACACACACACACACACACACACACAAGGGCCACGCTGTCGACGTGCAGGGCAGTGACAGTGTTGATTTGTTCACTCATAGTTTTACGCCTTGTCTCATCAAAGTGTCCAATCGTCCTCTGGTACACCTCATGTGTAACTTCCATCCATCTGACACCACCAAATGTAAAGATGTTAAGTTACAAGCATGACTGGGTGCATTGTTATAAAGTATTAGAAAATGTAATGTTACTACGTGCATAGGTCCATAGTTTGAAATGTTGAGAGACCATAAGAATTTATGAAAAAGTTTTGTTTTGTATGGGGGTCTTAGTGCCACTGTTGTGATGACATCACATGGGTTCAAGGCTGAATCTCCACCAGTGTTGCTCTTCAGTACAGAAACAGAGGAAGTAACTGGGGCTCAAAAATGAGGCAAAAGCAGAGGTGCAAAAAAAAGGTGCAATACTTATGACAGCCACTAGATGCTGGCTTCAAAAATAGTCATTTTCAATCATGAAATACTCAGACAATACATTTTTTCCACAAGTCATTCTGATGTCATTAAGTAAAGTCAGCTGTTATTACCAGTGGTCTGGTCCATCTAAAAACAAATAAAATAAAATAAAAAAAACCCTCATTAGATATTAGGCTTCAAAAAGAGGAAGATTTAGGGGCGTGGTTAGTTTGATTGACAGGTCTGGTTTCCCATGATCTGACCAGACCTGAACTTCAGTCTCACACACCTTGTGCAGTGCCATTGCCTTCAAGGGTTAGACCTGCCTCCTCCCTTCATATCCAAATATGGTCACTTCTGACTCAGAGCAACCAATATGGTAACGTTCAAATACCAAACTCCCGGCTTCAAAACGTGAGCCCACAAACAAACGGATGACGTCACATTAGCTTTGTTCATTCTAGATACAGTCTGTTGGCACTCCTCTACTAGCTACATGGTACCTGCTCGACTCTACTCATTTTGGTTTTCCATTAAGAAAAAGTACCAGGAACCTGGTGCCACGTTTCTAATACCTGCTGTTATGCGGGTTAGAAGGGGACCAGCCAGGTATTAGCAAGAACTAGTTAATGGTCAGAATCATTACTGCCCAGGACACAAATATTTGTGCCTGCAAGCCAAAAAGTCTGCATGGTTACAAAAAACAAGTTTCTAGACTGAGCACAAAGCACTAAAAAGGTTGGTCCAAGGTGCACTACCAGGCTTTCGTGCAACGTAAAAATTATATTTAAAAGAAGTCAGCACACACCTCACATCTCTGGAGCAAGTGAAAAAAAGTTTCTAATTTGACAAATCAATAACATATTTGAAGTTAAAACAACAAATTTTTCAAATGTTTCGCTTGATGGGCGGCTGTGGCTCAGGTGGTAGAGCGGGTCATCTGTGAATTGTAAGGTTGTGGGTTCGATCAGCAGTTCCTCCTGTTCACATGTCAAAGTGTCCTTGGGCAAGACACTGAACCCTAAGTTGCTCCCAATGGTGGCTAGCGCCTTGCATGGCAGCTCAGTAGCCATTGGTGTGTGAGTGTGTGTGTGACTGGGTGAATGAGTTGCCTTGTAAAGTGCTTTGGGGCCTAGCTAAGGTCATGAAAGTGCTATATAAATGTACTCCATTTACCATTTACATGAAAAATATGCTGTGCCTATGTGATGTCAGAGCATTTCAAGCAGAAAAGCTTATTTTCCCACTCCATTTGTCTGAGTGATTGAAATATTTAAAATGGCAGCGTCCATGAAATCGTCCATGACTTTCAGAGATGAATATCAAAGTTGTATGAGCTCTTTAATTTCAAACATTACCATGAATCTTTAGTATATGTCATGATCTAACTTCCATACTGTATTTTGACCGTGGGTTTACTATTCCCTTAAAGATATAGATACCAATCATGACAAATATTGAGCAATTTGGAAATAAAACTGCCTCAGCTTTGAGGCTGTTTAGTGGGTAAAAGGTAACAATGAGGTCTAGTCGTCCCTCTTGGACAAACTCCAGGGCTCCCAGAGCTATCTGAGAGGAGGAAATAGCCTGAGCCTTAAAAGATTTAATCACAGCCTCTTGTGTCATTCACAACCATGATGAATAATGCAAAACATAAAAACCAGGCCTTGGGTTTAAATGCCATGCAACACTGTAAATCCATGCTGCTTACATGTTGTTCCTCTGCAGCCCTAACAAGCTCACACAGTTGGCTCTTTATCTTGACAAACAGCTCCCCGCTTAACCTATTATTGGTGACTCCATCTGCAGATAATGGTCCCTGCCTTGTGTCAAGATTCCAAATTCGACTGCATCATCATATTGTAATATTTAACACGTAGTAACTTTGCACACGTGTTCAGCCCCCCCCTAGTTTCATGTAACCCACGGCCCTGTGCATCTCTTGATTGTATTTGAAGCGTCACATAGGCCGAGGCCTTCAGACAGCAGCGCTGGAAGTTTGCTGTGAGCCAGCTACAGAGACCAGCATCATTCATGCACAGAGGAACATTAGAATACCCCATAGCATTCGTGTTCTCAACCCATGGTATTTGCAGTTCTGAGGTCTTGTCACTGTTTTGGCCCGAGCAAAGAAATAACCTGAATGTGACAGGCTGTCTCGACTCTTTACATCAAATGGTTAAGAAGTGATATAACCCAATTCTGTTGCATTGCATGCAAAGTTTAGGAAAATCTAAGCAATTAATTTTTATTATTGAAGTTTTTTCATGTGGGTTTTTTTTATTTCATTGTCATACCATAAATAATAAAAGCAGTAACTGTCTGTCTATTCACCTTTCCTTCAGTAATTTTTTTAATGTATCCGTTTGGACAAAATGTTTGGATTTATCACTTCTGAGATGCAACATCCAAACAAAAGTGCTCACAGCAAAACCCCTTCATTTCTATATGTATTATGCACCAGGGGCCCACGAGGGACAGAACTGGACAGCAGCTTCTTCCCCACAGCCACAGTGCCTGACTCAACCTGTCCACTGCACCTTAAAACAGCCGCTGGGATTTACTTTGGAACATCACCAAGGAGTTTCTCTTTTTTTTAGTCACTGGAGGAAATCTCTGCCAAAAGGCAAGAAATATTTCACAAAACAAATCCCAAGTACTGAAATCTATGAAGTCTGTGACTTGATATTCATGCTTTCTGATGCTATCTGAGCAAATAAATACACTTAGATATTACAAAAAAGCAGCTACTAACACTATGATCTTTATATATTTTACATTAAGTATTCTCCACTTATTGATCAGATTTTTTTCTCCCTTATTGATTCATTTGGGGAATGCATAATACATTAAGAGTATTAAAATGCAGAGAGATACACCAGTATGGGCATGCATCAAGATAACTCATGCTGTGGTCCAGTTTGAGAGAGGACAGAATCAGAAATCAAAATTCATCCATCAAAGAGTTTATTCATGAAGAAAATGATGGTTATGAGAAATAAAAGCAAAATTTCATTTTCTAAATGCCTCCTAAACTCATTAGAAACAACACCTGTTTTAAGACCACCCCTTCACAACTTGAAATGGAAAGCAGGACATTAAACAACTAACATCATGTGTGTACATTCATCATGAAGTCATTCAGAGGAGCAGACAAAATGAAAGTAATGAGATGCAGTTCTCCTGTGTTCCTGTCATGATGTGTTTTCCTCAGCTGCCTCAGCTTTGGCTCTTTCCACTTTGCCCTTTTCTCCTTGGTAGTAGTCTGATTCGATCCAGCTTGGCTCCTTGGAGAGCTTGACATAGACCTCCCCGTTGCTCTCTGTGATGGCGTGGGTCCTCTGCTTCACCCCCTTGGAGTACCATCTGGGCACAGGCGGTTTTACTCTGGGGTCAGAGGCCTTGTACAAGCCCTCCCCTTCGGCTAGAGAGATCTTGTACTTGTGCTTCGGACAAATTATGCACAGCTTGCCATTGATGTCCTGCATGTGTGTGTGTGTGGAAAGAAAACAGGTAAACAACCTCATGTGGGATGAGAGTAAGTCCTTCAGGCCCTCTGGCGTTACATTAATGTTATGCAAGTTTGATATCATAATTACAGTATCCCTCGATGCCTCAGCCCAGCTGTTGCCTTTAGGCTTTTTAATTCAGATAGAAAACACAGAAGAAGTCCTGTACTTTAACCTAAATGGCATTTTGACTTCTTCCCTCTGGGTCAGACAAAGACACAACATGTAATCTCTTTAGTTAAATATAAACCTCACCTCAATGTCTCCATTCTGCAGCTCTCCCCCAGCATCTGTCACAAGGAGAGAGGATCAGTGTATTGCAGAATAAGCAAACGTTTACACCACACTAATCTTTTTGCTGACTGGACACACTTTTGGGTGATATATGTTTAAATGTGCCATCAATAACAACACAACACAGCCCAGTGTTACATGTCCCATCACGGGATTTCAACATCTTAAACAATACTGGGATGTATTAACCCAGAACTTCTTAAATATTGGACTAACTACATATTGGGTTAATTTAACTCAACACGATGAGCATAAAAGCAACAAAATACTGGATCAAAACAATAAAATGTTACAAAAAAAATAAAAACATGATATGTAAAGACAACAAAACTTTACAAAAAAACAAGATGCTGGATCAAAAACAACTAAATGTTGGGTAAAAACATAAAAACCAACAAAATGCTGGATCAAAACAACAAAATGCTGGGTTGTTTTACCCAGAACTTGGTAAATATTGGACTAACTACATGTTGGGTTAATTTAACCTGACAAGACGAGCATAAAAGCAGCAAAATACTAGATCAACACAACAAAATGTTACATAAAAACTACAAAGTGATGCGTAAAGATAACAAAAAATTGCAATAAAACCCAAAACAAGATTCTGGATCAAAACAAAACTTTGCGTAAAAACAACTAAATAATGTATAAAAACAACAAAACACTGTTTAAAAATAAATGATCTTGTTGAGTGATATTAACCCAGCATGTAGTTGGTCTAAAATTGCAGTTTCGAGTTTTTTTTAGTGTGTATCAGTAGCAACATTTTTTTTTAAAGTGGTTAAGTGAAAGGAGACAATCATCAGTTTTATCCATATCAGAATATACTTTGCTGAATGAAGTCTAATGAATGGTAATATGATTATCAGATTTGCAGAGAAACTAAAACATTATAATTAGACTTTCCATCCTTCATAAGTAGCCACTGTTGAAAAAATGACTTACGATAACAGTACGAGTCCAGAGCATAGAAGGCTCCCTGATGGTAGATAATCAGAATATCCCGATCCTCTAGAGTTCTGAACGAGCGCTTTGCCTCAATCAGTTCGTCCCTTCTGCCCACAAAATGAAGCCCTTCTGTCGGCTGCTCTGTTTCCTTCATGTCTTTGTGAGGTGCTGAGGGCAAGACGGTAATATCACAGTTTGTCATGCTTAACATAAAAAAAAGTTACTTTTTATTAAAAGTTCAAAGAATCAGGCGTAACAATCCATCTGACTATCACCATCATCTGAGCAGCAAAGGTAACTGTGCTGGATTTCAGGCACCAAACATACACTTAATCCTAAACTCCACATTAAAAACTGCGGCATGTGGATTTGTCAGCAGGATTATTGTGTTGGCACCTCACGCCACAGTTGTCATCTCAAATTAAGTCCACAACACCTCCAGAACATTCAAGCCAGATCATGTCTTGGCACTTGATCAGCTCTACACCAAAAGCAGTAAGACCCACAGCACTATTCCCCTGTATCTGTCACCATAACTTTTTAAACGTCAAGTCTTAAACTAACAAAAGCTGTTAAAACCCACAAACTGTCTTTGGTTTGCTGTGTTCTCTAAATGCAAAATAGCAGTTCAATTAAGTGCTGACTAATTGGACCATATGACCTACACTAGGTGGTAAATTGGTGCTACAGAAAAATGACATAGATTAAGTTGGCGTCATTCCACACAGACTCTGGTTCTGCAGATACCACAGGGCATCATCTCCATGCGTAATCTCCATGACAGGCAGTGTGTACCAAAAATATCTGGACGCAAGTATGATTCATGTATAGGGAAGTGGAATAATGAGCACTTCAGCACAGGCTGGGTAAGCACAGTAGTAGTAGCAGTGAAAGTCACATGTCCTGGAGCCTGTGGCTAAACCACACACATCTGAACTGAAGGAAGAGGCTACAGAACAAATAGATATTTATGTCACTGTTTTCGTCAAGTGAGCCTTTTGGAGCCGTAAAGTAAATTTGTACAATTATTTCAGAAGTATGTTTATGCACCTCTCTATCTACTCTCCCTCTCCCTGTATTTCTTAGTTTTTCTTTAAAATAACAAAGCCTATTTTACCCATATTTTTAACTTTACCTTAAAACTCAGCAGCTGTGTGTCCTCCGTCAAGCTGAACAACTGTACTGCTGACGGCTCGTGGCTGCATGGGAAGCAGGGCCCGTCTTTATTATCTTCAGACACAAGCTGTCTTCAGTTGGCCCCAATCTGCATCGGGTATGTTTCTTATCTGTCTCTCACAGGCAAAACAGCTATTTTATTGTAAAGAAATGTGTCTGTTTATCGTAAAACCATTTGTTTAAGATGTCACTGGGAGATATTTCCAGCAGAATGACTCTGTCTATTTGAATATAGTTTTTAAAAAGTATTATCATTATTATTACTTTTCGCCTGCACTGCGTCCCAAAAACTGTTCCTATCACCAGTGCCATCCGTACCAGTTGTGGAAAATTACTAACTGCATTTACTTAAATGTTGTACCTAAGTACAGTTTTTAGGTACTTGTACTTCACTGGAGCATTTCTACTTCATGCTGCTTACTTTATGTTTCTAAAGATTGTTCTTTCCACTGTCCTGTTTTCATTTGACAGCTATAATTACTTTGAAGAATAGGACTTTACCATATTATCTGTGTCTATACACCATTATAAATGAAATATCAAGCAATATATAAAGTATTACAATGATAAGAATAAAATTGTAATACCAACAATTTAGTAATATAGCTGACCATGGCCGCAATTTAAAAATTTTAGTTTTGGTTTTGGCTTGATTTTATTTCAATTAAATGAGGCATCAGAAAATCTCACTTATCTCATAGCCCAGTTTTTCCAAAGTATTCTGATCTGATTTCAGCTCTCAGATCACACCTTGAAAATTAGTTGTTAAAAACAACAGAGAAGATTTGATTGGATCACACAATCAAGGTGTTGTTTTGGTCCAGCTCCAACCTACAGTTTGTGTTGTTTTAAACTTTATAATAGGATTGGGATATCTGTGATTACAAGATAAATAAATAAATCAGATTTATTCCTCGCTGGATTCAGATTGGATTTCAGAAAGTGTCCTTTTAAATTGGTCAAAATTGTGTCAAATAGTATAGGAACAAAATGTTTTCTATTTTTTACTTTGTTAAAATTTTCAGTTGAAAAAGTAGGAAAAGTAGACAAAGCACAAAAATAATTAATTTTGTCTTTCATTTATCACTGTATATCAGTTATTTTTATCATTTATAATACCATATGATATGATACGATATGATATACTTTATTGTCCCCACAGGGAAATTTGTTTTGAACCCCTATGCTGAGCACAACATGCCTCCACAATAATAAAACAAACAACATGATTAATATGCCACATTGCACACGTGAAATATTCCACATACAAAAAACATGACACATATTGGACATACCCTGTGGCAAAAAACACCATGAAAACATTGCACAATCCTTGCAGCCTCAAACAGCACGATTTAAAAGTTTAATAGAGGTAGGGACAAATTAATGTTTGAATCGGTTCAGTTTACAGTGGGGAACTCTGTATTGCCTGCCAGAAGGCAAGAGCTCATACTGTGTGTGTGCAGGATATGTGATGGATCAGTCACTATCTTCTGAGCCTGCTGAAGAACCGACTGCTCATCAATTGACTGGAGGGGCTGGTACTCGTTTCTCCCCATCATCTTCATGGCTGTGTGTACCAGACAGGCCAGCCTAGTTTTTAGCTGAACTGGAAGGTTGTCTGTGTATTTTGCAGCTGTCGTAACTAAATAATTTGCTGTAAAGGATCAATAAAGTAACTATTCTAAAACATATACATTGTATTTGTGAATGATGTGTATTTGCTTGTAATTATATATCTATTATATGAAATATGAAAATGGAAGAGATCTTTGTGCTGTTTTATTCTGCTGTTTTCTGTCTCTCCATAGCTGGTTGTCCACACAGTGTCATTTAGAGCATTGCTTATTATGCTGCTCTCAAAACCCTGCATTAAGGTAACTGTTCCTGGACAGTATGACACGAAATACCCAGATGTAGATCATTCTAATCCATATTAAACTTTTTTGAACAACTGGGCCCTGGTCTTCTCCAAGCCGGAACTACTTGTGTCGATCTTTAATGGCGACCGGACCCATTTCTCGGTGCACCGCTGAGCTCTGTTGTGCTCTCAGCTGGTGAACTACGCTCAATGAAATCTGTTCACTGCCAGTAAAGAGTAAGTTGTAGATACTTTTAAGAATAATTAGCTCGTGTTACAGTCCGTCAGCACGAAGATTTAAACTGCAGCTGGTGTAGCTAATGAGAAATAACAGTGACAACAGAAACTACAGGAGTTTGTCATGTTTGATATCTGTGCAGGTGGGCGGTAAGCTAGCTGTCAGTCTAACAGAAGTGCACTGTATGTGGCGGATACTGCAAATTAACCAAACGACAAATAAAACACGCATTGTGTTTGGCGTATTGATACCAGCTATGTACACAATTCTGTTTTTTATGGACGGTTCGTTCAGATGCACAACAGCTGGACTTTGTTCGGACTAGTTAAGTTAGATCAGAACTGTTAACCTGCACCATTCAATCAAAAGGAGCAGGTGTTCACTGTTTATGTGCATGACTTGTTCCAGTCTGCAATATACATACACACATGGATGAATACATATATGCATGAGGGTTTTTTTTAATCAAATACACTCCATGCATAGACCTTTCATATATGTTGCACAGCAGGAAGTTAATCCTTAAAGTAATGTTAGCTTTTAATTTGTGACTTTGAAAGAATGACTTGCTTTGTGTTTCTGCTGTTAAAAATGACTAATGGTGTCTTTTCTTTACATACAACAGTATTTATTTTGCCAAGCTCCAACACAACATGATGCAATTATTGTTTGTCATACAGGAAGATGGCGCTGCGAGCTTGTGGCTTCATAGTGTTTCGACGTCTTGCTGGCTGCATTCCCCCACCAAGCAACATTGAGTATCTCCTCCTGCAGACTTCTTATGGGGAGCATCACTGGACGCCACCCAAAGGTGTGTTTAAAAAGTAAACAAATACATTCATCATTTAGTCAAAAACACAGTCTGATACTAAGGCTCTAAATTCTACTTGTGTAACTTCAGTGTGTTTTTAATTTGCCAGTGACATCTTATTATGTTCACCGTCAGGTCATGTGGACCCAGGTGAGGATGACCTCACCACAGCTTTGAGAGAGACCAAGGAGGAGGCGGGGCTGGGGGAAGAGCATCTGCGGGTGATTGATGGCTTCGTTCAGGAGCTGCGCTACGAGGTGCGAGGCAGACCCAAAGAGGTGCTGTACTGGCTGGCGGAACTGAAAGATCCAGGGACGGTCGTGACTTTGTCTGACGAGCATCAGGACTACCGCTGGGCCCGGCTGGAGGAGGCCTGCGCTCTCGCCGGGTACAAAGACCTGCAAGACACACTGACAGCAGCACAGAGATTCTTAGAGGCTCAGCAGGACTAACAGTGATGTGTCAGAAAGTAGACTACACTATGGGGAGGATTAAAGAAGGGAAATATCTGCCACGTAGTATGTGGGACCTCTTTTTATTAGAGAACTGATGAAAGAAACTGCTTGTAATTTATGCAACTGGATGATTCTGACATTTTCTGCCTATTCTGTTTGTCTTTGTTAAAATGCTTTGTCATATGTGCAGAACTGATTTCCTTCTCTCTGAACAAGAAGGAAGATGAATCCTCAGTTGAACACAGACTTACTGTTTGATCTTACTTACTGCAAAAAGGCAGGACTGTCTTTGTCCTTCAATCTTCTTAGTTTTATGTAATGGGATTAAATACATAAATCATGTTTGTTTAAATGTAAAAAAAAGCTGAATTACACACTCAAAGCACAACACTGAGTGTAGAAAAACAAAATCAAAGAGGCCCTCTGGAAGTAAAACAGCATACTTTAAAGATGAGGTTTTATGTGGTAATACTGTTTAACCTGTGGTTTTAATCAGATTAAAACTAAATTAATTCAACACATTTTGTTCCAACTTTTGAGACATCCTTAGTTTTACCATATTATTTCTAAATTTTCTTTTAAAGTATGAATAACAAAGATGCCAGGTGGCGCAGGGGCATATATACTGCAGCTTGGTCAAATGAAAAAAAAAATTTGGATACATGTGTAAACAGCAGGTGCTGCCACAGGGTGGGGACAAAAACACATTTCACAAAACTGCACATTTGGATCCATATGTTCAAAAACACTGCAGCAGTATATGAGCTGTGACTTCACTTCAGCTTCAAAACTCAAATTAGACACACCTATTACTTTTTCACAGTAATTTATACCCAGAAATAAAAACCAAGTAATGGATACGTTTTATTATTTTAGAACTAATGGTCAGAGCGTCTAAGGGACATTTATTACGTACTTATTCAAATTGAATGTGCTCATCATCATAAAAGTCAAACAATGAACATCAGGATGACCACATTAGTCAGGAATGATCAACTATATATTCTGTTGCACTTCGTAATGAAGACATTTGAAAACAGGCCTCATCCTAAAATGAGCTGTGGATACCTGAGACATCACCAGGTTTATAATAGATTCTTTGTCCTTGTGTCTGTCTGTCTGTCACTACAGTTAAGTGCCTCCTATGAAAACACAAAAGACAGGGTCAACTGAGTCAGCAATCTAACATCATTGATCTGAAAGTTCTGCCTTAAAATTACCAGTATAATCCTCAATAAAAAAGCTGGATGGGATGGATAGTTCAGTGCAAAGTGCTTGCTCTCTTAGAAGTGGGACTCCTGGAAACCTTGAATCTGGTCAGTGGTGAATACAGGTACAGGTCAATGCTCTGCTCTGAGGGTATGAAACAAGAGTCATTAAAGAAACAAATGTCCTCCTTCAACTCAAAGCAGAATGGACACCAATTAACTGGTATTTTTCTTCTGGCTGTAACAGAGAGACACAGAATACTGCAGCGAACATGTCAGTGGAGATCAGTGGAAGTTCCCACAGTGGTCTGTAGCACATCACTGTCATGAGATTCAACACAGTATAAAGTGGATGTGTTGTACATGCAGAAAAAGTTGGAATCAGTTATTAATTTCTTACCTGGTGGGGCACAAGTTTCTCTCCCTGTGACAAAAAATAACTATTTAAAATCCAAATAAACTTCATGGTTAAATATTTACGGGGCATCTTGGTAATTTTGTTTCTTCTTCAGTATGACGTGGAACATCCTTATCTCATCTCTGTGCTATGCAATCACTGTTGATTAATAGTAGAGGACAAATATGGACAATAAGTTTGCATGTTGCACATCTGGCCACAAGTTCAACATCATGATGAAAAAATGTTCTTCAGTGATGAAGGTAGTTTGGTTTGATATGTCCACAGTCTGAGGTTTTGAGGTTTCTGCCTCCACAGCAATACAAGGAGACGAACAGAATTTAATCTCGACTTCATGACTGCACAGTGAACACTCGTTTTCATAAAATATAGTTTGTGTCGACTGTGGATTATCCTGATTGACATGGATATTATTTTTGGAGACATGTTTTGTACCATCTTTTTTTTTTTAAGATATGACTGTTATTTAAATTTTGTACAGGTGGAGAAACAGAAATCTCAGACACAACTAGAAAACACTCAGAAAGCACAAATCTCCACCAAGATACAGTATGATCCATCTGTGCTGGTGCTATAAACAATGCTGCTGCAAACAGCAACACTATCCTGTTAGAACCACACACTGTATATAGAAATGCACAGAGTAACTGGGGCTCAAAGAGGAGGCCCATGTGGAAGTGCAAAAAAGTGCAATATGCCCAACGGCCACTAGGTGCTGGCTCCTATTGACTTCAATTAAAAAAATATCATTTTCAATCATGAAAGTCATTCTGATGCCATTAGCTACAATCAACTCTTCTTCTCAGTGATCTGGTCCATCTGAAAATCACTTCATCATTAAGTAGATACTCGGCTTCAAAAAGAGGAAATGTAGGGGCGAAAACTTGAGTCTCATACGCATTGGCAGGGACCTCAAGTTCCTCACTACTCCTTTCATATCCAAATATGGTCACTTCTGACTTCAAAAATCCAACATGATGATGTTCACATACCAAACGCCTGGCTTCAAAATGCAAGTCCACAAACCACCGGGTGACATCAGGTTAGCACCGTCCCTTCTATACACAGGTGGTGTACACAGTTGATGGTTAAACATCCACCCATTATAACAGAGGATTTATTTAAGATCCCATCCTCTGATTCTGGACAAAATCAAATAATTTGTTCCTTGGATGATACTGTCCCAAGAAATGTATCAAGCTCTGTTCAGTAGTTTTTCCCATAGTGTTGCTAACAGACACAAATAGGTCGACCCCACATCCTTGGCAAAGTTAAACATCAACATCTGGACAAACTGAACCAAAAGTATATGCATGGATAGACACTAAGTTTGTTCTGTAATTCACATAACTGAACCCTGTAGGATGATATTGACTATATCACACTTAATCCACGTAGTAACTCCAAATAAGGTGAATACCGTTCAGTCCGCTTTATTGACGTACTGTTTTATTTTGAATAATTTTCCAACTTAACCACAATAAACTGACCATTTGCATATCACTCCTAATTGTAGTCCAAATACCAACTTGCTGTGCTGTCTGTTTCCTCAAAACACGTGGGCTTTAGCAACTTTAGCAACAGATATCAAAGCCATATTGCAAACAAACCCAACAATGGTTTTTGTTTTGTTGTTTTTTTTTTACAATAGAAACTTTATGAGTGACATTTGCATCCTCACAAACACAAAATGATGAGGAAAAAAAAAATAAAGGAAAATCAAAGATGAAAACAACAAGGACAGCATTAACATTAATAGGTGCGGCCGCATTGTGGTAGCACTGTGGACACGCCGGCCAGTTAAAAAGTGTGACACCATGCCAAGGCCCCTGAGGGACATCACTCACGGTGTTGGCACACACACCACACACACACACACACACACACACACACATAAAAAGAAACACGCCTGTGCACACTCATGCTCACACACAGATTAAATGAACTGATTTCATTCAGTTTTTGTATGTAACAGTGTGTATGGGATAACATCTCAACATCTTAAACTGAGGTCCTGTTCAGTGAGTCGATTCTTCGGTTGAGTTTTTTTCTTTAATAATAATAGTTAGTAGCTCTCTTCTCACGCTTGCCTTCATTTTAAGAATGAGGCATACATTTAATTAAGATAGTGGAGGATCCTAATGTTGAAGAGCCTTAAACCGATGATCAGATTGCTATCATGAGGGCTACACTAAACCTAGACTTTGCTCTAACAAAACAATAATGTGGAGTCAGATTTCTAAATTTGCAATGGGAGGCGAAAACATGGCTTTAAAACAATAGTTTGACATTTTGGGAAAATATGCTTTTGAGCTTTTCTTGATGTGAATATTGATACAACTTTGTTAAATATGGAACCACTGCAACGAGTCAGCTTCATAGGGAAACTAGCTTGGTTCTGTCAAGAGGAAAGCTTTGGAGAGTTGTGTGTCTTGGATAAACAGGGAAAAACAGACCTAGTTAACAGATAAAATGTGTTAATTAGATCTTTACAGGTGTAGGTAAGTTGAGTTTTTTCTTTCTTTTTACTTCTCTTTCTATTTCCATTTCCAGTCTTCTTTTCATATTCACTGGACATCAATCTGGTGTCTTTTCTTCTCGCCTGCAGAAAGCATCTTAGTATTTTCCCAAAATGTTCAACTATTCTTTTAGCAGACACACATGAGATCAGTACTTTTCATTGCTTACTATTGACTTTACTTCTTTCTCTATATGGCGCGGGATGAGCAAAAGAAATGGGGACTACATCGAGAAAAGTTCAGAATCTGTGGCATCTATCCACCACCTTGTGCCGCAATATTAAAATCCAATGAAGATCCGGTCCAGGAGTGGACTTCCTGTCTCCATCCTCAACAGTCTCTGTGAGCCTCCAAAGCACAAGGCCAGGAGAAAATGTTTCACTCCTTTGGCTTCACATTAAAATCCAAAAGATATCTCATGGAGAGTTTATTCAAACAGCATTTAAATCCACTACATGCATCCATTGCTCCATAGTCTTTAAAATGAACGGTGGTGGGGCTGCACTTGGTTTCCTTGGCATAAAATCCATCCACGGGAATCACAGCTTTCCCCCCACTGCTCCATGATGTTGATCAGGGCAACAGATTCATAAAACAAAGCTCAAAATGTGTGGTTTACTTGATGCAGCAGAAGTAATATTAGTCACATTATCCTGTTCAGTGTGTTCGAAAGCTTAATACTCAGAGGGTGCTGTTTTCTTTTATAGAAATCAGTCAAATTCTTGGCTGATTCAGGCCACCCAAAACAACACTGGAACAAAGTGCAACACACCGAATGTTTTCGCAACTGGACAAAGTCCAAAACGGTCATTTGGGCAAAAATCACTCGTGCGACAGAAGTCTGCACCGATTCCACAGAGACAAAAGGAAAACCCTGACATCATAGCCAACATGAATATTAAATGTAAATATACACACACAGATAACAGGCAATCAGTGTCATATTCATTCAAATGCAAATGTGTATCTAAGCCTGCATGTTGATTTTTGTCCCTGTCGATAAACAGACTCTGGATGTGGTGTAGCACAGTAACAACGTCCAATTTTCACTAAGTTGCACTGAAGCATATGTTGGAGTCACGACGCAAAAAAACGGAACATTTTTACATCTATCGCAACATAATGTGAGCATTAGCCTCGAGGAGAAAATCCCTACAGATGTATTTAGATTTTTTTTTAAATTCAACTCGAGAAGAAAACGAAAGTAAAAGACCCTAATGTGGACCAACAGCAACACTCAGTCACGTGTAAACGCTAGCAGTGAGACTGGAGACTTTCAGAGCCCTCTAAAACACCCAGTGATGCAGAACGTAAGAAAAGGAGATGAAGGTGAGGAGCAGTTTGTGTCTTAAGATTCTCTTTGACTGGTTTTTCTCTCTCAGTGAAAGTCTGTTGAGGCCCTGAGGTTTAAGAGGCAGAGAGAGGTGCAGGATGCGACCTTGTTCACCCCTAACCAAATCACTTTGGGGGGATCATGAGGGAGAAGTTTTGATGGACACTGTTAATGGTGTACCCCGAGAGGGTGGAGTCACGGCAGAGCCTGTGTTTGCAGGTTTTAAGTTGATTGCATCAAAGTCGAACAGACAGGCGTGAGGAGGGACAGAGATGTTCCACCATGAGACACACTGAATGACATCGACAGGACAAGCTGGCCAGCTCATCGACTGGTTAATGAGCCAAACAAGCATAGTGTCCATTAGCCAGACTGTCTGAGCCATCCCAGGAAACACTAGAGAAAAGTCAGGGAGGACAGTGTCAACCAAGAAAACATAGAAAAACAGTAACGAGGAGAGACACGGGGAGAGATCCAAGATTTCTTTCAACACAAAACCAAACAATCTGACATGGACCAGCCAGACGAAGAGCCGGCCAGCTACACTGGGGTTCAAGAGACCACCACGAGGACAGTTTGTTTTCATCATTTATCAAAACCAAAATAATTTGTTTACTCAGAGGATTGTTTTTGTTTGTTTTTTTTTAAAACACACATTATTCAGAACTGATGTAAGTACTTTTATCTTTGGGAAGTGCACATCAGTAAATAAAACACTGATATAGTGGAACTTGTTCAACCATGTACACAGTATAATAAGTAAGTTATCATATATGCGCTCCTATTATGTGGAATATGATTACTGGGTTTATTTAAATTGTTTTTTTTTTTCATCATTATTAGTAATGCCTGAAAATCAAAATAACATGAAAAGAGGCGATGGTTTTGTTTTTGTTTTTTTTTAGGCTGTCAGGCATTTGGATTAAATCAGGTTATTACCATCCAAACCATCCATCCATCATCTAAACCCACTCATTCAGGCGGGTTGCAGAGGGGATGGAGCCTATCCCAGCTGGTAATGGGAGAGAGACGGTACACACAGAAAGGCCCAAGCTGAGATTCAAACCCCTTGCTGTGAGGCGACAGTGCTAACCACTGCACCACCAAATCAGGTCCAGATAAGATCTAAGGTGGTGGAGTTTTATAAGACAGAGTTTTGACAGCCTCAGAGATATAAAGCCAACTTTTGCTAATATAACTTCAGGGAAAATTTAAAAAATGTTGCAGAATAATGATTTAATGGGTAAAGGTGTTATGATTTAGCGTAGACTTAACAATACTGCAATTTTTGTATTAAAGAGTGAAGAAACTTCATGGATGCACCTGTTAGGAGTCGGCTGCAACTACAAACTACAGTTGAATACAATGTTTTAAATATTATGTTTTGATCTGTCAGGGGTCAGTTACCTTTGTTATTGATTGTTCACATGCCAACCGTAGAGTACCACTGCTCTACTCTGCAGACGCATGCCATCATTCCTGGTTTAAAGTCGTGTGAAAGAGGATGGATCCTCAACCTCTTCAATAGAACATTTAAAAAAATGTGAAATATAACATTAAAAACACTCTCAAACAGTGCTGGAATTATTTCAACTCTCAAACTCTGCAAAACGTTTGATGCCGGACAGAGTGCAAGCTGTAATTAAGGCAAACGGTGGAAACACCCAATTCTGACTATAAGAGAAAACAGTACCAACAAACTTTTGCTGAAAAGTTATGTAACAGCATCTGAGAACTGTTATTTGATTTAACACTTAGTTTAATAAATGATGAAAAGTTTTTTGGCAGTAGACTTTTGACCCCACTGTATGTGCAAACATACGCACACTCACACACAAACACACACACACACACACATTGAAAAAAGAAGGAGGGGTGGTGGGGGAGTTGGCAGGATGGAGTCATCATCCAGATCATCATGAGTCTTCGTTGCCAGAGTCATCCTGGTTGTCGTAACGTCTGGTGGACGTCCCGCCGTCCTCCGCAGTGCTGATTCCCCCGGCTTCACCTACGGACTCCAGCTCGCTGTCGTCTTCCTCCTCATCCTCCTCCTCCATGTCGTCGTCGTAGAGGTCATCATAGAGAAGGTCCGAGCTGCTGTCCTGAGAGGGAACCCTGGTCTGGACGCAGTACTCTGCCAATGTGGTCGGCACCTTGACACCATCACGCTCAGCCTCCGCTGCTGTTGACAACACCTGCTTCCTGTAAGTCAACACAAATAAAGTTTAATCCAGTGTTGAAACTTCTTTTCAAAAATGTATTTTATTATTGATTAAACATGTAATATACTGCGTGTTACCTGATTATCTCTGCATACTCCTTATCTTTGCCTTTGCTGTCCCTCCATTTGCGAAACATTACAGAGGCATCCACATTGGCTGGGGAGAAGGTGTTGGGCTCATTGAGCAGAGAGATCACACTAAGCAGGATGGTCCTGATCATGAAAGAAAAACAGACAGAAAATGAGGACACTGATATCAGATACTATCATCATCTGAAAGAAAAGCTCAACACAAGCTTTTTGAAACTTAATAAGCTTCATCTCAGCTCAGACAGAGGAGTTACCTCACCCCTTTCCTCCTGTGGCTCAATTACATGCTACACCCCAATATGCTCAGGTTTTCAAATACAGACTCAGCACTTTACCTCTGCTCTGTGTATCCTGCTGACGTGCTAAATTTAGAAGAAATTCAAAAAAGCTGCCCTGCAGGGGTACCTCCTCCTTTAGATGTAACACAGAACAAAGGAATGGTGGAAGTTAACTGGTAATGTATACTGCTCTTTGTTTGACTGTTGGAATTTACACTAAACTTGCTTCTCATGAATGTACAGCAGACAGCCTCTCTGTGTTTTTGTCGTTTCATTTATTCTTCTAGCAGACGAGTAGGTGCATCTGACAACGCATCTCAACAACACTGCAGTTTGAATTGTGCAGCTAGTTGCTTCCTATAGCCCCTAATTTAGCCTCGAGCTGCTAACTTCAAGCCAGTAAGTTCACTCTTTTAAACATTTTCATACTTCTAGTACTCAGCTTCAAGCATGTGACATCGCTTGAAACAATTTATCAGACTTCACACAACTCCCTCTGGAGCTCTGAAATGCTTTACACAACTTTTTTTTAGGCTTGGGCATGTGCTTCCCAAAACCTGTAAACAGACTTTGATATGTAAAATTGGTGGAGTTCCCCTTTAATTCTTTGCTTTCTTTCATATATTCTGTTTATTGTACCTTGTTGTTACACTGAATATATAAAGTTAACAAATAAAAGCTGTGAAATGTCATCTTAGACCGCTTGTCTATTTTGGAGAATAGATACAGAAACACAAGTTGTGTTCACCTGACATTCTGGGTGGGGTTCCACCTTTCAGAGGGCAGCTCCCCGCTCTGTGGGTCATCGACAGGAGGGTGCAGGATGGAGATGCACACATCTCCGTTCTGGAGGGAGACCACAAGATGTCTAAATGACTCAGCTTCAGTGGTTATATAAACGTAGTATTTTATGACCAACACAAACCATTTTACCTCATAGATGTTGGGGTGCCACATCTTAGTGAGGAAGCGAAAGGTTGGTGGGGAGTACGGGTAGTCAACTGGGAACTTGATGTGAGCCTGGAGGAACAGACAGAAGTTGACAGATTTACAAACAGCCCAGCTTGACTTTTTATTATGCTTGGTTTCAGTCCTAAAAGCCTGTGCAGGTTCAGCTTCCAACACAGACAATGTGAGACGTAAAATAAAAAAACAAACACTACACTTCTGTAAACTGTGAGATAAATACTTTTGCTGGATAGACTGAATTAATACTTTCTTTGAGTGTCTTCCAACAAAAATGACGTGAAACAGCATCAAAAAGCAACATTTCACTGATGTCTCAAACAGATGCAAGTTGCTAAAATCTAATTCTAAGATTCAGGAAATGTTTAAGCTGCTTTGAAGCAAAACCCTGGAATAAAATGAAGAACAGTCTGGTGTGATACCACAAATTAGATCCTAATCAACCCTCATCACAAACTGTAATGCTGCATTAGGAATAATCTCTTCTTGGACTGATCGGTCTAACCTCAGAGTTGATTATTAGTGAGCATCCAGCTACAAAGTTGCTTCCTGTACCCTTTCATTTGAAACAGAGAAGCGTGTAATCATACATTCACCATCCCTACAATCACCCTGTGCACCAGCTAACACCGCGTGATCACTCAACCCAAATTAATTTTAACACTAAACATTAGGTCTTCGCAAAGTTTTGACTGATTATCTGGACGAAAGGCTCGTAGGGTGTGTGTGACACCGCCCCAATGAAATGCTCGCCAGTCAGATAGGACTATCACTACTACACAGCTAGTCACTACAGCAGTGCAGCCATGGGACACACAAGAGTTTCAAGGTTAAATAGGCATTTAGAGATCTACTTTTTTCAGATGTACAAAAGTGAGTTAACATAAATGTCAAAGGAAATCAAAATGATAGAGTCTAAGGCATCGAGTCCATGGCCGAGAGACGGAAATAAACTTTTAGTATCTCTGTTAGAAAAACTTATTTATGTTGTGGCAGCTCTCTGAGCATTTTACTTGAGAAGGAGATTGAGGACAGAAGGGATAAATCTGGTGACTGACAGACACCTTCCTGTGTCTGTCACTGATAGAAGCTTCAGTGATGGGCAGAGTTTTGGGGTCATTGTCCTGTTGCAGGATGAAGTCCCAGCCAATGAGAGCGTAGGAATTGCTTTGTCCACAGGCAGACAAAATGCTGCACTGAAAACACTTGTGCTCGTATCCTGCTGTTGCTGTCATCAGTTTTATCATCAATGACTTTGTCCCCATTACTTCTGGGTTTACAATCTTTGCTCCGGAATCTCATTGGCCTCTCTTTGAATTTATTTTCTTGTTTTTATTTTCTTAAAAAGTCTTGTGTGTGAAGAAGGTAGGTGCAGTATAGCCTGCGACAACACAGACAGTTCTCTGACAGTAAAATGTATGTGCATGTTAACACTAATAAATTAAAGTTTATGATTGCTTTATTTCACAGTCATATTTTGAAAGGTTCACATCCAAACACACTTCCCTTTACTGGATCGACTGTGACTGAGCACTGGACATATTCTCAAACATACAGGGGTTGTACCAAAGCCAAGCCTGGACCTGGTATGTTTTTAAGCAGCAAAGGGTTCAGTAGCACAAAGTTTCAAAGATGCACTAGTCAATCATATCCAACTTTTTTTCTTTTTTTTTATTGCACTCACATCACTATAATAGTGGAGGTTTTCTTCTCTGTAGTACACCAAACTCTTCAAGACATTTGTTGATGTAATGATGTGGCATTCTGTCAGAGAAGTTCCTGGGTCTATGTAAGGGCATCACATGCCTCTTTTTAAGATGTGCAGATTAGAGAAATTGGCTTTGAACTTGTCTGTTAGACATACAATAAACTGGAAATCTTCACAGAGTGAACCGTCACTCTTGCCACCTTGCTATGACACCTATCACATGTCAGTCTGGTCTGAAAGAAGTGCCCGTGCTTTGCTGTTTTTCCTGAGGTTTTTGTGTGAGGGGGGGGATCTGACACAAGATCTAACGGATATAGAGTCTAATATAATATAAACTAGTTTGTGATTAAAGGTGAAACAAATAAAACTGATTTGACTTAACAGTATTACAAATAATAAAAATGTGTCTTTATAAAAGCAAATTGACAAAATGGCCAGCTCCAAGAGTAGACTACGGGAATACCTGCTCTGTATTATTTTGGTAGACTACAGCATCATCTGTACAGCGTGGCACTAAACTGTTATTGTACTGCACTTTCTAAATATTTCATGGAACAACTAACATGAAAGAAAGGAAGATGAGTCTAATCATGGCCTTCTCTCTTACTCTTTCTCTGTGCTGAGGTGCCATTTATTTCAGTCTCATAGCTAAAAATAGCAATCCGAAGCACAACCATCATACAGTGAGGAGGGGGAAGGCCGAACAAGGAGAATGGAGGGACTCGGGTGAATGACTGAAAGTTCTTAAAATACAGAAATGGCAACTTAAAAAAAAATCCTAGACGAGTAGAGGTGAGACACTGTTGAATTACAGTTGTTACAAGTACAACTACTTTCTTACTTTGGATGTGAACAAGGTCACTGCTACCTGGTGCAGCAATCTCTTACATATTGCACTTTGCTGAGTGGTTTCCAAAGTGGGTGTCAGCTCCCTGTTGAGGGCTGAGAGATGATGTCAAAAAATAAATGAAAGAAATACCATATTTTACCTTTTACTGTTAAAAAAACCTAAAATTTGTTAAAGGTTAAATGACCATGCAAATAAAAAATATACACATGACAGCAACACAGGTGTCTGCTGCTTGTTACAGTGCAGTTTATACATGGAGATTACTTTCGTGTATTGTGCCATTTGTCTAAATCAAATAACTAGAAATGAATATTATGGTTCTTAGGCTGTTCTTTTGTGTTGTTGATATAGCCATGTTTAGCTAGGACTATTAGTGTGTGTACGTGGCTGCATGCAATGTTTATATCCTTCAGGGACAGTGGAAATCACAAATATTTCAAGTGTCGAGGGCTCAACAGTTCATGAGCCCCTGACTTAGGAAGAAAACTTCACAATAACAGAGTTACACAACAAACATATACATAATCTCCTGCTACTGGCTTCCTAACTCGGATGCCTTGCTTGTATTTTTCTGAATACTGGAGGGGTTTGTCCCACCTTGAAGTAGCCGCCTTCATACAGGGTGTTCGGGGGCCCGAAGATGGCCACTTCCCAGTTGTAGAGGTCAGACTCCTCCACCAGAGTGATGCGGAAACCCTCCACTGGCTGCTCCTGCAGAGACTTCAGCTCCATCATCAGGGCCTTCTGGGAACTAGGGGTTGCCTGGTGGGCCATGTTACTTCCACTTCTGACACCCGTGGCCACAGATCAGTGAAAGGTAGGTAGGAAGGGAGGGAAGTGAGAAGACAAAAATACAACGATGTCATGTATTTTTCATTTCTTGGTCACAATTTGACTGTAAAGCAAGCACCTCCAGTCTACTAGCTGTGTTTGTATTGACGTTAGTCCTTCTAGAAAAGGCTAGTAAAACAAGAAATAGCCACTGACATAACAGCCCAGCTAGTAAACTGAACGCCACATAAAGAATTCAAACACAAACAGGATATGTGGCCTGCCAGGCTAGCTCAGGTCAGTGGTTCAGTTCGCAGGCCCTTTATGGGGAAAAAGCAAAGTTAACAAAAAGTGTTTACCTCTGTCTCCTTGCACTGTAATGTGTGTTCGTGTCGTTACAGCTGAGAACTGGAAGGTAAACTCATTGGCTGTCCATGCTAGCCTCGCTATGTCTTGACAAAGAGACAGGGACAGGAGCAGTGGATTTTCTGCTAAAGCCTATGGCTGGTCCTCGTGTTGTGTTTCCGAAATTCTTTGTGTGCCAGTGTTGACAGTTGACATGGAGCAAGTATCAGTGTAAGTCACGGTCTCCTGTGGATCATTCTTGGGCTCAGAGGTGGGATCTCGCTCCCCCTGACATCTCTCCGTGCTGCTGGTTCGGTTCGGACAGGCGCTCAGCTGATCCCTGCTTGTTTATATTTGTTTATCTGCTCTCTGGCAGTCTCAACTTCTCCACACGTCAGCTAAACCCCTACCGAGCAACTTCGTTCAGAAGGAGCAGGCTCTCTGCTCTCTACCGTCCCCTCCAGCACAGCTGTAGTGGCAAACACGGAGGAACTCGAGCCCACGGTCGCAAAAAAGCAGAGTAAGTGAGAGGTTTACACTCGCGAATTACAGTGGATTTAATCGATTTTTATTTTCCTCCCATCGATGCTTCCGGCTATCATTGCGCGTGTCTGCGGAACGTAAAGCGCGTACGGGTCTGGACGTGACGTGCGCGCACTCGATGGAAAACCGAAAAAAGACATTTCTATTGTAACCAGTTATGATATTTCCATTTATGAGTATTTTACAATTTAAGGTTTTGAGGCGTCTAACATGGCCACTGTGACCTTAAATAATTGTTGTTATTTATTTGGTTTTGTGAAATTGTGAATTTAAACAGTCACAAACATTGTTAAAATGTCAACAATGAGAACTTTGAAGTTTACAGAAACCCTAAAGGAAATTACATTTTTATTTTCTCAGTTTTGCGTGATAACAAGTGGTTTTCTCTAGATCTTGAGTTATCTTTTTGTTGAGAAAACAAAGGATCAATTATCCTTTGTTTTCTCGAGATAATAAAAGTTCTCGAGATAACGAGATAAATTATCCTATAATCTCGATAATTGAGAAAAATCTAGTTCTCTAGAAAAGCACTGACATTAACTTGTTATCATGGAAAAATGAAGAAAATAAAAATATCTTTAATCATCACTTTTTAGGGTTTCTGTAATTATCCTTAGTTTTCTCAAGACAACGAGATAAATTATCGTATAAACAAAATTTGTTTTCTCAAAATAACAAGAAAAATAACACAAGATCACCAGGAAAACCATTCAAATGAACTTGTTAGAATGGCAAAATGGAAAAAATATAATGTATTTAAGTATGTCCTTTTAGGGCTTCCATAGAGGTTCCTTAGATGAATGTGTGTAATTATTTGTTGACAGGGTAGCCTAGAAAGGGAGTTTATGGAAACAGTGATTCACACTTGGCACTGAGTGGTGTCACCTTTGCTCTGCAAAAACACATGTAATAATAATACTGAATTGCTTATCTGAATAGATTAGTTCCTCCTATCAGTTGTAAGTTCAGTTCAGCTAACTGCCTCAGTTACTGCCCTTCTATCCTGTTCATTTTAAAACAAATACAGATGTTTTGATAGACTGACAATTATAATTTTGATTTAAAAACTTGGCTTCTGAAGAGATGCAGGTGATTCTAATGAACAGCATTTAAAAAAATGTAGATGACAAGAGTTAGTTTGCCTTTCGTTCTCAGAGCATCAAGAAGATTACTCAGCTTACTTTGTGTCAAGATAGGGAAAAGAGGGTGTCGCTTGCTATCGTTACACTAAAGCTGTGATCGACAGTCTTGCACTTAAATGATGCAGATACATTTACTCACTGGAAAATGATTTTTTTTTTTTTAGAGTTGATTTTAACATCACTGACAGGATAGTGCATCTTTTCCCAGCTGAACAAGCAGTATTGGAAAGGGAAACATTAAAATTAAAAGCAGTGTAAGAAGTCAAGAGAAGCAGTCATTATGATCATTATGACAGACGAGTATTTTTCCACATCTCAGACAAATACTACAATAAAATGGAATTCACTACAAATGATTTAACTCTGGCAACCCCAGATATTTATAGAACAATTAGACATTTTTTTTATTGCTCAGCTCTACACACGTGTGTGTTGCACGCGATGTGTTATTGTTTTGTATATAGATTCAGATTTTAGACTCATGCTGTAGTGTTGTCTTGATGTGACGTCATGTAAGTGAGTGACATCACACAGGAACCAGTCGAAGGGAGCTTGACAAATCAAGATGGCGACCTACGCTGAAGCAGGAAAGAGGTTTCAGTATAAATAAAACTCACTCGGAGGACAGTTATAATTGCAGTGCCCCCGCGATAACACGTGGTTTGAATTTCGAAAGGACAAGACGGAGCAGATACTGGTGAGAACGGCCTGTATTTCTCTGGGAGCTGAGTTTTATATGAGGGGCGGTGGCAGCAGAGGCAGCAGTCTGTCCTACCAGCTACATACAACCAGGCCACTGGCAGAGCTAAGCGTATTAGCATGAACAGTCCCACAAGACCACCACCCGGTGTTTGGTAGTGACTGTCAGTGGGTTCTTTTATTCGGACTTTATATCACCGTAACACCGACTGAGCTCATGTTAAACTCGATGCTGACTCCCTGAACTGTCTCCGTGTTTTACATGTTACTGACCACAGATGCTGGTAGCTTAGCTTGAGGCTCAGGCTATCATAACTTAACTGACTCCAGCTTGTGTAAATATTGTACTTCGGTGCGTCTGCTAGCACATTTTTAAGAGCCGGACGTGACACCTGGGGGCCTTGAAGTGATGTTTTCTGACATCAATTTGGCTGAAATGTGATATTTGTAACAGTTTTTCTGGTTTCGTTTTAAGTAAGACGTAGTTCAGCTCCTGCTAAGTTAGCTAACCCTATTAACTTGACTAGTTGTCCATTGTTGTTGTGGTTATTATTGATAATAATATATATCTGGAATATTAATGCTAACTTGACTTGTAGTCACAATTAATATAGAGTAAAGTTTTTACAATAGCAACTTGTGGTGGATGGGTGTTATATAACGTTGTACTCAGCTACTGTAAGTTAATAACTACAGGGTAACTGCTGGGTTAAACTCTTTGTGCTTCAAGGGAACATATGAGAGATCCTCATGTGAACACGGGACACCTCCTGATCATGTGTGGTGCACTGCCACGCGGGTGGATTGGTGACATTGCGATTTAATCTACCAAAGCAAAACAAAGAGCTAAAAGATGCAAGGCACTGTGGAGTTGGTCCTTGTTTTTACTCATGTGGGGTGGTTCTGTCAAAACTGTGATAGTATGTCAGTGAGCCAGTTGATTCAGTGTTGATTTAAAAATCTAGCACATTGGAGTTTTGAGTCCTTTAAGTGGAGCAAATCAGTCACTTGAACACTAGTCTACTGTGGCACACAGATCAAAGATCTGTATTTAACAGATCTGAAAACAGCTGCTTCTCTGTGTTCATAATGGCAGACATTGTTGCGGCATGACCACATAGTGGGACCAAATAATGGGATTATGTGACTCAAGACCCAAAGCAGTGTATTGTATAAAGGAAAATGGAACATTTTTAATTTTAACAGATGGGGGGTGGTTTGCCCTGATACATGATAACGTGTCATTTCTGTAGGACTGATTCTCAATGAGAGACAAGGATCATTCTGAATATAAGAGGATACTATGTCAGACAAAATGTTAAACATAGAGCTGGATTTTTGTTTTCATATTATTGTATTGCAGTGTGCTTGTAATTATCAGCCATTTTTGGCATTTTTACTGTTTGCTAACTTATGCTTTCATATCTTGTTTTCAGAGACGCTAAATGGCTGCGAGGAAGTCTGGAACAGATGCATACAACAATGGCAAGAGCTTACTTTTAATACTTGATTGTTTAATTGTTTTTTATATATTGTGCCTCTATTCTAGTGTGTGTGTTTACCTTACTTTTTAAAAAATATTATTATTATTATACGCAGGACCCATCAGCTACCTTGATGACGTTCCCTTCAAGATAAATGATAAATTCCGCTGTCCAGCCAAAGTGGGGCTGCCTGTTGGTTTCTGTCTGCCAGACTGTGGCTCTTTGCTTGTGGACACACAGGTTAGTCAGGTACAAGGAAAATATTGGTTTTGACATTAGTTGTGGTATTTATAAAATGAAAGCAGGGGTGTTGCTAAAGTGTGACTGAAATTTGTTTATTTTATTTTATTTATGTTTGCATTAATACATCACTGTACTTAAGGTTCTTCAGATGTTTAAATATCATGTGACGGTTGCATGTATAATTAATAAAAGAACGTTGTTTTTTTGTTTTTAATTGTTCATTGGCATTCTTATTATGTCCTCAACAGTATGACTTTTCTCTGGAGAGGCGTAGTGTGCGCTGGGGGTTAGAATTGGCTGAGGCCAGAGCAGCAGAGGCCAGAGCAGAAGAGGCTGCAGCCAAACAGGAGGCAGAGAGCAGGGAGCGTTTGGCTCAAGCCCAGGACATTGATGGTGGTGGAGGGAAGAAACCCCGGTCTGCTGCAGAGGACCAGGACCTTCCACCACCAGCGCTGAACCCTGTTCTGGCAGGGCTGAGCCACAATGCCATTCTTACTCCACTGCCTGCCCCGAGCCTTGGCCCCAGGAAAACCCAGCCTAGCACTCCACAGCCACACAGCCTCAATCTAGCCGACTTTGAGCGGGAAGAGGACCCGTTTGATAAGCTGGAACTCAAAACTTTAGATGACAAGGAGGAGCTAAGAAGCATCCTCCAGAGCCAACCCCAACCTCCACCTCCTTCTTCGGTGTCTCCACCAGAGGTCTCTCAGCCAGGGTCAGCATCACGTGGAAACAGTCCGTCTCCACCCAGCACCAACACCAGCCTCTCAGCCAAACCAGGCTTTTCCCATAAACCCAATGGGTTGGTTGCCTTGCTGGACATGGACAGAGTTGGGCAACCTGGGAGAGCGGGGTTTGACACAGACGATCGACCCTGTAACATCCGCTCTCTGACTTTTCCCAAGCTCTCTGATTCTGGTGACCCAGAACCAGTGAGGTACAGTCCTGTCACTGTACCCACTCCCGCTCCCCGACAGAACCTACCCAATGGCAGTCCACCAACCCTACCTAAGACTCAAGTTATTGTTGCCCCTGAGCCACCCAGCCACACAAAGAGTGGCACACCAAAGCCAGTGAGTATAAGTGTACGTGATGCATATGTGAAGAATTGTACATCTAGTTTGTTTGTGATACAGCAATGAATTAAGAAGAGATCCTAAAAAACTCTGAGCCACTTGTGTTTTTTCCCTAGGCCAACCCAGGGTCAGGATCTCCTGGTCTGCCGTGTGGTGGAGCACTTCTCAGTATGACTCCCAGTGAACGTCAGTGTGTGGAAACGCTTGTGGGCATGGGCTACTCTTATGAGGGAGTCTTGCGAGCCATGCAAAGACAAGGACAGAACGTGGAGCAGGTACTGCTGTCTCTTGCCCTAATACACAGGAATCTTAATTAACCACACATTTACTGTCTGATACTGTGGTTTTCAATTGTTTAGTTGGTGCAGGAATACACTGTATTTATAGATATACCCTTAAATGTTCTCTCTACTGTCTTAGAAGTTATGGCAAAATTTTGCATTCTTTAGAACAGAGATGACATATTTAAAACACTAATGTTCGGTCTAAAATGGCCATAGTATTATTAAATTATAGGCTCATGCAGCAGAACAATTAAGAGCATTAAATGAACCCTAGAGGACATTAATACCAGGTCATTTCTGTTGACTCTTTTATTTAAGATTAACTTGAAACACCTTGTAATTGTCATTTTAAATAACTAATAAGAATGTGTTTATACTGGACATAAAATAATTTTTTTCTTCCTGTCTGTCCAAGGTATTGGACTATCTGTTTGTCCACGGTCGTCTGTGTGAGCGGGGCTTTGATGCAAGTGCAGTGGAGGAATGTTTAGAGATGTATCAGTGCTCAGAAGAAAAGGTTTGTACATGTTGCCATTAGATAACTATACATCTCAATATTGTAATGTAGTATAGTATAGTATTTAGGTTTCTAATTGAAATCACTGAAAGACAAAAGTATCATAGATTATATTTATACATTTTATGTCTTTGTTTTTAACATCTTTTTCCATCCTTCCTAGGCCTTGCAATTTCTTGAGCTTATGTCAAGATTTGGTGAAATGGGATTTGAGCGAGACGCCATCAAAGAGGTGCTGCTAGTCCACAACAATGACCAGGACAAGGCTCTGGAGGACCTGATGGCTCGTGCCACAGCTAGCTGAGCCAAGCCAGTCTAGCTAACCAAAGCTCTACCCAGGGCATGCCTCCTGCTACCACCCGACAGCCCCTTTCCTTCTGCCTCCCCTGTCACACCACGCCCTGCCCTTACCTTGGCTGTGGAAGGGACAGCTGGGAGACTGTTGTATTTCTCTCTGTGCTCAAACGTATTGTGTCTCAGCACTTCTTAAAGACAGTGTGCCTAGAGTGGAGGGGATTAAACTGTAACAATACTTCATGCTGGTGTTGGTACTGCTAGGTTATTCAACAATAGGAGGAATGGCTGAGCTGGAAAGGAGAAACTGGGCTGTGGCATTTTGATGCCATTCTCATTTGCTTCCACTTGGAAGTGTTTTTCTGACTGCAGGCAAAAACTGCAGAACCGAATAAGGAGGAGCTGGTGGCAGGCTCTGAGTGCATCACCGAAAAACCAGTGTGAACTTTGAAAACTCCTTGCCATCTTCCACTGCTCACTGCAGACCTAGTAAATACTGGAGGGGAGAGGGAGGGTGTTGAGGAGGGTCTCTTTAAATTGAACCAACTAACAATAAAGGTAAAAAAACAGTAAAAAAGTTTAAAAGAAAAAAAAAAAGAAAGAAAGAAAAGAAAAAAAAAAGGCACCAGACAGAGAACAGAGAACTGACTCTCTAGAAGTGCCCTCTGTGCTGTGGCGCCCCGCACCTACTTCTGTTCAACTTTCATTCATTCTCTCATCATGTTGGTTTTTCTGGTCATTTTTGGGCACTTTTTTTGGCTTTTTCCATGTTAGTTTAAATATTCAATTTCTTTGCTTTCTGTTTTAGGAATTGCATTATACATCATTAGTCATTATAACTCAGAGCATAAGAGCACTACTGGCCCAGTATGCTCTTCAACCTGCACTGGAATAGCCTAAATGCTAAATCAAGGGAGAGATGGGGAAAGTTCCTCTGTAGGAAATTTAGTAATATCCCATGACCCACTGGCACTGATGTGTCACATTCTGCACAGGCACTCACATGTTTCATAATAATCAACTTATTTAAAAATAGTACACTGACACTTTGATTTAAGAATAAAGAGTTTGGTAATGTGAGATATGTTAACTTACAAACATAATGCTTTTAACTGTCATGAACTTTTGTTTGCAGACTGGAAAAGAGCGAATGGTTAAAAAAACAAAATGTAAGTGAGGGTTGTTTTTGCAGCCGCATCACAGTGCAATACAGACATTTCATGTTGTGTGACTGTTGACTGGCACTTTGAGCCTCAAGTAATAGTTGGGAGATACAGAAAGGTCTTCAAGCCTTGCTGGAGATTTGGATGTAACTAGAAAAGGTTTAATTTCAGTGATTCTTATCAGTCATTCTCTGTTACTAGCGTTCATACCACAGAATCTAATCAAACATGACTTTGTTTTGTTGACCTGTTTTTCCCTCATATTTAATATGAAGTGAGTGCTCATCTGTTCCACAGTTTCCCAAATGCTGATTGGGTGCAATTTTAAAAGAAGGCCAGAAACCTTTATTTTTATAGTTTTGTGTTAATGGACCTCATGTTTGAAACGCAAGTCTGTTCAGTTGCACCAAGGGCAAAGATGGCAGAAATTTCCATAATCTTGAGCACTGTGGTTTTGATGGGGGATTGTGAGAGGCATGGTGACAGATTAAGGGCTTAAAGTTAGCAAAACGTGACTCAGAGGACTGGCACTTTGCTTGGGAGAGGTCCAGTACTTTGTCCTCGGTTCAAATGCAAGAAAAATATTTCTCCCCACCAATCTGTTTGAGAACAAACCAGTTATAATGTGTTGTATTGCCAGTAAAGGCAATACGATATAAATTGCCAACATAGATATAATTTTACTAATTTGATAAAAGATGTCAGTGACATGTATCTGCAGAATTTACAGCACTGTTCAAATCACAAGGATGGACACATGCTTGCAGTAAATTACCGAACCACACACATCCCTACGTTTGTGTTTAGTGGCATAAAACATCCTGTCCTTCAGTCAAATTTAGCTTTTTTTGAAGTGTTAGTACAGTTTGCATTTCTGTTGCAGGTGAATAACATGTCGTGAGCAAGGCGTCATGCGACACCTTGTAAAAAATACTCAGCCAGCATATTAAGTCTGACGTGTTGTACAAATAATCAACAAGTGTCGAGCTTTTTCACATTATTTTTGTTTATTTTAATTGCCTTCTTTTTTATTTACTGTGATAAAGAAGAAAGGTATACTTACCTAACAGACAAACACATAAGTGGTATTATAGTCTCCATACTTGACTCAAGTGTGGTTTTGTTAATCATAGATAAAGTAAGCTGGTGTCCACTTGCCTCTTCTCTGACAGCCACGCAGGTTTGGCTGATCACAGCATAGAAGGTTCTGGACCTCTTTTTGATGCCTCCTCCCATTTCTGTTCTCATCTTTGAGTTGTGCAAGGATGAAGTGCAACTAGGTTCTCATTATTAAGGGGGTCATGTTTAAGGGTTTGTATATCAGATTCACAGCTAAGTCACTGCATAATGAATCTAATGAACATTGAATTATTTTAATAGTATAATAAAAGGCGGGTGAGCTGAGTGTTATTTCCCAAGCTCCTAAAATGTGATTTTACAAAATGTTCAATATCCTCTTGAATTATTTGGAAAATTCACATGATTAAATGTGCACATCTTTTCAATAGTGAGACTGTTGATTTTTGCTGGTCTTGCTTTTTGATGACTGAAGATTTGGTGATCACAGCAGGTGCAACGTGACCCATGAAGCTTTTGAGGAAGTGCATCTCCCCGGCCTCTTGTTTCTCTCTTCTACAGCAAATGTATTTTTAGTCCCTCTGTTCAGTTGACAAGACAGCAACAATGCAGATGATTGTCCCTCCAGGTATTGTCAGTTGTGACTGGAAACATCCCACTGTGAGGCAGAGTCAGCAAAAAACAGGCCATTATGCAACAGAGCAGAGGCCATATGTAGGGTGCCTGTGGTTATCAGGGAAAACTGAGAAGATTACAATGATGTCTAAACATCTGTAAACAGATTAGAGTTAAGGTCCAACATATAATTTGTGCGATTTATGATTTCCTCACCAAAAATACCTTGGTGCTCATGCAAATATAGCCATCTTCAAAAAGCAATCTAGTAAGCCTACTGCAATTACTTATATTAAAATGAGTTTGGTTTAACAATATTTTAAAAAATAGCTTACTGTCATAACATTTACGCGTGTAAATATGTAGCTTTAACATCTAAAATCGTGTAACATTTATAATTCAAAAATATTCGCTTGTACCATTGAGTTTGTCACTGAAACAAAATAATACGGGATATTCTTAAAACAGGCAAATCGCAATCATCATATCAATGGTGTCACTATACAGGCTGTCACGCAGCTAGCGCGAACGAGCACGCATGACGCTCCCGTTCACGTACGACCTTGTTTTTGTTGATGTTTAATGTGAGTGCGGCTGCGCGCTGCTCAATGCTTTTGCCGTTGCCGCTGACGCGACTTTACAGGAAAAAAGAGAGTGTTGACGCTCTGGCTTTAGTTAGCGACTGTGTCCAAAGTGAATAGTGTTCACGGTCTGAGGTTCGTATTATCTGGGGGGTCAGCTAACGACAGGAATTCAGCGACACTTAGCCTGCGACGAACCAACCTCACCCGTATGTGATCGCCCTTCTTCGTCGTGGACGCTGCCAGCGAGGGCCAAGGAACAAAATAGCATATCGTCATTATATGATCCAGTGTCCAGCGTCAGTTTTACCCTCCATGTGGGTGAGGGAACTGTGTGTGTCAGATTATGGCGAGAAAAACAGTTAGCAGGAAAAGGAAGGCAGGAGAGCCCAAGGACCAACAACAGGTAGGCGGAAACCGGTGCGGCTCCATATTAGCTAGCTAGTCAGTTATGCTAGCATGCTAACTACCACTGGACTAGCCAGATTTAGCCGATATAAGGTATGTTAGAGGCTGTATTTTAATGACATTGTCACAGATTTATTGCAACACTGATGGGACAAAACCGGTGACAAACAAACACATCGATGATCTTGCTTAAACAATAATACATTGTGTTTCTATTTGAAAGTCAGTACCCGCTAATGTTAGCAAACGACAGTTCGTTATCAACACCACAGCTAACGTTAGCCAGACGGTTGGCGATCTAATCTTATTCAGTGATGCTAATGTAAATGCATTGGCATCACTGTCTATTACTGGTCCCGTTTATTGTCTTCTTGTTCTTATAGACACAAATTTAGGCGGGTTACTGGTCCCGCAGCGTTGGGACGACCCCGGCAAAAAAGACATTAAAACGTGAAGCTCGGTCAGGATCAGTTTCCATTGACTTTTCAAAACGTTTCACCGCACGGTGTTCACGAAAATCGCAAATAACGGCGATATTTTTCCCTACTGATTTTAATAGGAGGCTGAAAATCCTTCCTGAGACCGTTTGCCTTTAACCTGTGATAACTCCCATAATTTTCAACCTACGGCCAAAAAACCCACAGGTGTGAAGCTACATTTGTCTCATGTCACCCAGTGGTTGCCTCATTTTGATAGGACGTAGAGGGACACCTCCAGCAGACCAACTGTCCAGACAAGTCCCCCTCCAGCTCCCATAGACTCCCATAATAAAAATCTGCTGTCTCACGCTTTTCTCTATCCTGTCACCATGTCCTCATATTTGACAGGACAGACATGGCAATGACACCAGTCGTGGTGGACAACCTGTCAACGCTCATGGTGAAAAAAAATCAGTTAGCTTATTTTGTTGTGGCGTGGTGGACATTTGTTTTTCCAGCTCTGTTCTATGTATTGTGAATGGGAGAGGGAGAGACACACGCAGATCCAGGTACATGTACTCACTCACGCACACACATCTCTGTCTCCCTGACAGAGCGATTATATTGCTCAGCAGCTGATTGGCTGACTGGAGAGCTGTCAGTCACATGTCTCTATGACAACATGTTGTATTCAAAGAGCAGCAGATTTAAGACAAATCAGGACCGCTGCTGCTAGGAGAAATGTCAGTGAACACATCACTGTTTACCGACTGCAGGAGTAAGTTTAGTGAGTGCCTCACTGTTTACCTACTGCAGGAATGTCAGTGAACACCTCACTATTAACTGACAACTGGAGGAAGGTCAGTGAACACCCCACTGTTTACCTGGTGCAGGAGGAAGGTCATGAACATCTCACTATTTACCTAGTGCAGGAAGGTCAGTGAGTGTCTCACTGTTTACCTACTGCAGGAAGGTCAGTGAACACCTCTCAACTCTGTTCAGTCACATGTCCATGGGACTGTCTCCATGACAACATGTTACACACAGTGTTTTACTTATCTTCAAGGGGCATTCTATTTACAGACGGCATTGGCACACTAAACATTTCTGCAAGAAATTTTCTAGTAAAGACTATTATTATCCAGCTGTAATCATCTTTAAGTAACTCTTCTGTAGTTAGATAATATTGACAGTCCTTGGCTTGGGTGGTGATATCAGTAATTACATTGAATCACTGATGGAATCAATGCTGATCATCACTGAAAACAATCATTTCCATTAAAATTCCAAAATTCTAAATGTTATTAGTTGAGTTGGTTGGGTTGGTAACACAGACTAATGGTAGGTTGGCTGTCCGGGATAATAAACCGGACGTTTACAACATTTCTTACCAATGGTGTTATTTTGATTCGTAACACCACTACATGTTATTTGCCATAAAGTAGCAACTCAATGACACCATCAGCAGCTGTTTAATATATTTACAACCTGCTGTTATTGCATTGCATATCAACAGTGTTGTGGCATGACACAAGCCCATGAGGCCACCATCATTCATCAATAGACACATCCTCAACGCCAGAACCAATTTCCATCCTAATAATTACGCTCAACATACTAAATGATGAAAGACTAAAACAAAGGCAGCAAATTGTGTCACTAACTTCATTGAGATCCAGGTAATGTAAATAATCTGTTTGATCCCTCTGGCACAGAATTTACAAGTTACAAGGAGTGTGAATTATTAGTTCAGGATGAGACAATTAATCAACTGTTGTGTTTCCTAATTGTATTGTAATGCAAACTAACATTGTGTTGTTTACTTATTGAGCCGTCAGAGCAGTTGAACCAGTATATTTATATATTATTTATATAAGTATATTTTTCTGATTTATTTATGTTTTAAAGTAGTATGTTTGACTTCTGATGTATATTTCTGTCAGTAGAGAATGTGAACTAATCATTTCTTCAGTTTAACACAGCAGGAGCTATTATTAAGGATAAGATAAGATAAAATTATGCTAATATCCTACCTGGTCAAACAGCAGCTCGATTTGCAATGATCACACAAAAAGAGAGACACACAACCAACTTTAAATTAAAACAAAACTAATAAGCCAATACAATGGACTGGATTAAGCTTCCTGTGAATGGAGGTTGTAAACTGGGAAATGTGAATAGATCTTAAATGACAGTGACCCGAAGTTCTGTTTTTATTTGTCTGTAAAAATTGTGAAAACAAACCACTTGGTGTCTGTACGGTTTTTAGCACGTATTTGTTTGTATGCAAGAGATCCTGTTGTGTTTCTGACCAGTGATATTGTAATTCACTGGTCTAATTCAGTGAGAAGTTCTAGTTCAGACTTATTGTCTGCACTAGGTCTGTATTAACCAAGCTTGGTGAAGTATCATTGACAGTGTGCCTGTGTGTGTTTTTGTTGTAATAGTCCCATGATCCACTAAGGCTCTTAAATCTGAACCAGTTAGCTACGTATCCACAATCCTCTGGGGGATGGGGATGGGTCAGCACAGATAGGTTGAGATATTTGAAATAGGAACGAAGAAAGCTGAAAAAGAAAATCAGACTCAAGGATAAATAAAGGATGTCATAAAGTCTGTAATCCAATTAAAGTAAATTAATTTAATACTTTTGATTTCTATATTGATGTCTTCAATTAGCTTACTTGCAAAGAATCCTGGGATTAGTTTTATGTAAAACATAATAATAGTATTTTGGATTCAGTCTAAGTCATCTCTTTTTTTTTTCCCCTACAAAAAGTCGTCAGGCACTTGACCTTCTTCCCTCTTCTTTCACAGCTGGGCTGGTGTCAGGCACCACACAAACGGAGCCGTGTTTCTTGTTCATCACGTCATGCCCAGCAGTGGTGGTGCAGTCGGCGCTCAGTGGTATGTGCCCTCCGGGGGCGGGAGTTCAGACCTCAACAGCAGCATGAGTTGCGGCTCCAGCGGAGCCTGCGGGGCTTTGCAGCCGGCAGGCTCCCTGGCATTCTCAAGGAGAGGGAGTTTTCTCTGGGACGACTCAACAAGGTGTTTGCCTCACAGTGGCTCAACCACCGGCAGGTGGTGTGTGGGACCAAATGCAACACGGTGAGATGCCCTTTTATTACTAACATGCAATATTTGGTTCAGCATTCCCATATTTTTCCAACTCTTGATGAAAACACAGAAAACTAGTAAGCACTAGTAAGCACTAAACTTAGTAAGCACTTGAATAATTTGATTATAAACAGAGAAAGACAATGTTAACAACATTGGAAAAATCACATTAATGCTGTGACCAGCTTGGATCCGTAAAGATTAATACCGATGTATAATACAAGTAACACAGCACATTTAGTTGTTAAGTCCAGTTAATTTGTTGCTTTGGTTTGGTGGCATATTACAAAAGTCCGCAGGAAATGTAAAGCATTATGGTTGGAAGATGAGAGGGTTAGCCTGTGGTCAAAAATACTTTTGCGATGCCAATTTATATACATAATTTGGCATGATAGATCTTTTTCTTAAGTTCTTAGTATTTGAGCGCAGCGACGAATATAAATGTTAATATGAATGGGATGATGTTCCAATTTGACAGTTATTAATTTACCAAAGCACAGTGCGATTCTTGCATTGACAAGGGACTGTCACAGGACTTCTATGAGAGTTACATTTGTGTAACGTTGCTTGCGAGGGGAAAATATGTCCGTCTACACTGATACAATTGACCCCCATAATTTCATATTTCTCCCCCTAACTGCTAAAGGGAAGCACCTGGACATGGCTGTGTAAGACAGACGGAAGTTTATATTCATAATGTCAAAATGTTTGTTCATACTGAAAGGATTTTTTTGTCTGTGTCTGTTGCAGAGGTAATGAACACAATGACATGTTATACAGAAATGACACATTAGTTTTCCATGTTTTCCCATGATGTCATAATATAACAAAACTACCAGGAACATGTCATATTGAATTTTCTTCATGAGAGTCAACCTATTTTCATTCAGTAACTATTTTTAAAATTTGAGTAATATCCATGGCTGTCTCTCGTGTTTCATTTTGGTGTACATTAGGTTAATGTAGGTTATTTACATCACTGAGCCAAAACATTAACACTTACAAATTCTGATACCTCATACATAGTTTAGACTAACTAAATGGATTTTTTTTTTCTTACTTTACAGCTGTTTGTAGCTGATGTCTTGACAGGACAGATAACACGCATTCCCATGCTGAAGGACAGGGAGTGTCGTGACGGAGGCTCTGGGGTGGTGGGTGCGATGGTGGCGGGGCGGCATTACCACCCCACAGGAGGCTCCCGTGCCCGACTGGACCAGCAGGGCTGTGGGATCCATGCTATTGAACTCAACCCCTCGAGAACACTGCTCGCCACAGGAGGAGACAACCCCAACAGCCTGGCCATCTACCAGCTGCCTACACTGGACCCTGTTTGTGTTGGAGATGTAAGTGGTTTGAGCTGCTTGTATTTACTGATATTTAGTTCTGAAATAGTTTGTTAATGCAGCTCTTAGCATTTTGGTTTTCTCTTCAGATTATTTTTTTGTTAACATCAAATTAGAAACACTGCCTATATCTCTGACCTATTTTGACTGACTTTTACATTTTATTATTTAACATAGATAGCTAACTAGCTACAGAGCTATAGTCACAAGGAAGTATGACAATAATTAGTTACAAGCATAGTTGTGTGCAAGTCAACTTACAGAAGTAACTTAAATTAGCATTTCTATTAATCATTGTGGGAAAACTATAGGTTTTCCTGTTTCAACAAAAAATCATGTTGTACACAGTCTTTGAATAATAGATTGTATATTGAAATGGACGAAGCAACCTGGGCTCCAAAATTAGGCCAATGCAGAAGTTGCACAAAAGTGCAATACCCCTAATCACCACTTGATGCTGGCTCCAAAAACACTGTCGCTGCCAAGAAATTATAATTTTCAATCATGACAAGTCATTCTGATGTTGTTAAAGTCAACTCTTCTTCTCAGTGATGTGGTAGTCGATCTGGAGAAAAAAATCATTTAGTAGATATTAGGCTTCAATATGAGGAATATTTCGGGGTGTGGTTAGTTCAGGGGTCTGCAACCCTGGTCCGAGAGAGCCACAATCCTGCATGTTTTAGATGTTTCCCTCTTCCAACACACTTGATTGAATTGACCAGGATTGTTAGCAGGCTTCTGCAGAGCTGGATGATGAGCTGGTCATTTGAATCAGGTGTGTTGGAAGAGGGACACATCTAAAACATGCAGGGTTGTGGCTCTCTCGGACCAGGGTTGCAGACCCCTGGGTTAGTTTGATCGACAGGTCTGATCTCCCATGAGAGCAGAGCTGAACTTGAGTCTCATACACATTGAGCAGCGTCGTCAGGTTCGAGGGTCAGACCCGCCTCCTCTTTCCTCCCTTCATATCCAAATATGGTGACTTCTGGTTTCAATCAACCAACATGTGATGTTCGAATGCTAATTTCCTGGCGTTGAAATGTGAGTCTACAAACCAATGGCAGTTATCACATTAGCATCATCCATTCTATACACAGTCAATGGTTTGAATAAATATAGTCAAACCAAATGGCAGTTCAGTTGGCTGCATGGGCTGCGTCAGCTATTTGTGTAGCTTAATGCAAATATAGCATGATAGTATGCTAACATCCTAAGCTTAGTATTAAAACTTGCTAACCATGCTGGTTGACGATGGTTCTCTAATTTTCACCATAATGTTATTATTGTCTTGATAGTATTTTTCTCATATATCCTAGCTACTGTGTAGCATTAGGTGCTCAGTGTTTCAGTCTGAAACACACAGGGTTGTATAACTTTTACACAGCAGCTGTTTGTTTTTCAGGATGGTCACAATGACTGGATTTTCTCCATAGCATGGATCAGTGACAACATGGCAGTTTCTGGTAAGTTTATGACAGCGTGAGCAGTACATGCCCTCATATGTTTCCCTATTTCAAGTTGATGCCCAACATACCTGGATGGCATTCCTAGGCAGGAAAATAGATAAAACCTTATGTGCATTATACTTAACAGGGTCCAGAGACGGCTCCATGGGCCTATGGGAGGTGACAGAGGAAGTAATGAGCCAGGCTGTGAGGAGTCAGAGTGAGGAGACAGTACCCTCCTATGCCCACATCTCCCACCGTGCCCTCAAGGACATCCCCAAGGAGTACACCAATCCATACAACTGTAAAGTCCGTGCTCTGGCCTTCAACAACAACCATAAAGTAAGGTTCATTCTGACACTGCTGCTTAAAACCACATGATTGAGCTGTATCTAAAATATGCTGAATTTACAGACTCCCAGTTCTTAGAAAAATGCAGGAGTTATAAGTTTTATAGTTATCACTAAAAACTTAATAACTAATCATTTCTAATGTTGTGAATCACTGCACTGATGCAATATTTCTGAGTTATATCGTAAAATTTTAAAACTGAGCTTGTGCTTAAACATGACTTTAAATATGTCCTGCAAGCTTAATTTCTTTTAACAATATTATGATTACTTATGTATAAATTTACTGCATTAAAATGTTGTCATTAAGTGCTGCAGGACTAGATTTTTAAAGTAAAAAAAAAAAGAAAGAAAAACCTTGACACCTTATCAACAATATATATTTTTTATTGTGTGTATGGAGTGGGTAAATCATGGATTTATTAATAAATCTGTCTGAATGATACCTCAGTAAACTACCTGCTCTATTTTTCCACTCCAACTCCAACTTTTTAAAGTTAAATATTTATTGTCAGACAGTACTTCTACCTACAGTGGTTTAAAATGGAGGCTCCCCTTTTTATTTACCTGTTGCCATGGTGAATTGTAGTATCAGAGATCCATAGATGATAACATGAACAAATTAAGAGCTGAATTGGTTATGGAACCAAAAACGGAAGTTTCCCATCCTTTCAGTGTCAGTGAACTCCGAGGTCAGAATTTATTAATGCTGCTTTTTATAACTGACCCCAGAGGCAACCCATTGTAACCAGCATTGAAAGTGGCCACAGTTGTTGTTTATGAAAGGAGAAATAGACAAGTTTTAGATTTTAAAGCCTACAGCAGAGTGGTAGTTTACTGGTTCTGCCTCCACACACCTCACCCTCAGTCATTTCCATTTTGGCTGTTCATGTTTTTTTTTTCAGGAACTGGGTGCTGTTTCCTTGGATGGTTATTTCCACCTCTGGAAAGCTGAGCACAACTTGTGCAAGGTAGATATATGTATACTTTTTTTTTAAAAAAAAGGTTTTCGGTTTTTCATTGTTAACACCCAGTGTTGTTCCTTCTAGATACTGTCCACCAAGTTGCCTCACTGCAAGGAGAATGTGTGTCTGGCATATGGACAGGACTGGTCAGTGTATGCTGTGGGTTCTCAGGCCCATGTTTCCTTTCTGGATCCACGGCAGCCTACACACAGCATCAAGTCTGTTAATTCCAGAGAGAGAGGAAGTGGTAAGTGATCTGTAAAAACCTCTGAAAGAAACCAGTTACACAGGCAGGGCACAGAAGACATCTTAAACTGGTGTATTGAAGATGTTTGCATGTTTAATAACTGGGTAACAAACACAAATGAGTGTGCTTGCAGTGGGGTTCACGTTGTAAATATGTTTTTTAATATCTTCCATGTTGGCTAAAAAAATGCAATGAATCCATATTATACAAACACAGCAGCTCAAAAAATATTCAGAGTAATTTCTTTGTTTTGAAAGTTGTGCATATCTCTGTGTAGGTGGACAGTGACACTGGGACTCCCAGAGGACTCTGGTTTAAAACTGCAAAGTACAACAGAGAAGGGGGTGGATGTTTACTTTTGAGTAGCTGTGCGTTAACACTTCTGTGTCTGTTTGCGTAGGGATCCGTTCAGTGAGTTTCTACGAGCACATCGTGACAGTGGGGACCGGCCAAGGTTCTCTTCTCTTTTACGACATCCGAGCTCAGAGATTCCTGGAAAACCCTTTTAATCCAACTGGAGGGTATCGGAAGTGCCCTGGAGATGGCATCCTCAAACTCACTACAGGGAAAGGCTGGCTGGTACGAAATTTCTCTCTTTCATTGAACTTTTTCTTTGTTGAAGAAAGAACTGAATTATATTGGATCTGACACTGCTGTAGTTACAGATTATAGGTGAAGTTGTATATGTTTATAACTTTCCTCTCTTCTCTCCTGACCACTGATCTCCCCCTCCCGCTGTTCAATTCCCCACTTTGCTTTCAGAATCACGATGAGACGTGGAGGAGTTACTTCTCAGACATTCATTCCTTCCCCAACGCGGTGTACACCCACTGCTATGACGACTCCGGCACCAAGCTGTTTGTAGCAGGTGGACCACTCTGTTCTGGCCTGCATGGCAACTACGCAGGACTGTGGAGCTAGCCTCTTCTCCATCACTCTGTCACTACATCCTCGTCCAGATCTTTACTAAACCAGTCCCTCCATCCCCCTCCTCCTTCACATTCATCGACTTCACTGTCTTTAGTATCCCTCTCTTGCTCACTGAAGCATCACTCTGTTTTGCTCACACGTGGACTCAGGAGCATGACTTTTTCCTCACCGTATCACGGCTTTCAATATTGTTGTTGTGTATATTTGTGTCCACCATTACACTATCCCTTTTTTTTTTTTTTTTTTTTTTTTTTCAATGATCCCTTTGCACCTACCACCTCAGCTACTCCATTTTTTTTTAAATATAAAAATGTACAAACAATTAATTAAATCATTTTTAAGAGCTGCAAAGTCTGCCACTGAAAAACTCGTGAGAGTTTTTGCAAACGTTCGGAATAAAGTTATTCATGTTCTCATCATTTTGAACATTTACATCCAACCTGCAGGGATTAGGCTGTGGTCTTTTGCTGGCTTGTTTTTGTATGTAAGGATAGTGTTTACCGCTGCTTCATGTGTGATCAATGACAGTGTCTTTGTGAATAACTTGTGGAATTCTCTCCCAGTAGTTCCTTTTCATTCTCTCACTTAAATGGACAGCAATAAAAAGAGAGTGGGAGAGGATGAAGGACTGAAGAGACAATGTAGAAGGACTGAACTGGAGTGCAGTTTGACATTTGATAGAGAATATTTACTGGTTGGAACAGGCCGCAACAATCACAAGGAACTTCTCTCTTCTCCCATCAGAAGTAAAATGAAGAAAGCCAATCAATATGGAACTTTGTTCATTTTTTCCTCACAGAGATGATGTAAAGGAGAAACATTAAGATTGAAAAATGCAGTGTTGTTGTTCTGCTATGAATTAATCAAAAAAAGTGTATTTTATTTTTTGACTGTGTGATTTGACAGGCATACCCCTGCTGATATTCTAATTTGCTATATTTGTATTTATTTCCCCCTTTCTTTGTCACTTTTATTCCGTTTGGTCAGGAGTGTTTATATCTGCTTTCTTTGAAGGATGTATTGTCTTTTTGCCGTTATAATTCTGTTCAATTTGAGCAGATTTTTCCACTGACAGTGTTCAGATTCTGATCCGTAACTGCGCCATTACCGTTTCTAGAGAACTCGTCCCTAGATTTTAAGCTTTGGTAGCAAGTTAAAGTGTCAACAGATACAAACAATAATGTAGAGAAGAGCCCTTAAGTACCTGATTTTAAACCCCTCATGAGTGCGGGGCTCCTTCACAGGAACTTGGTACTCAGTTTTGATCTTCTCAACCACCCAGCTGGAAGGATGCAAGGAGAACTAATGAAAATTTTTGGACTCTACCCTGAAGTTAAATGCTGCAGGCACATCCATTTGTTACAGTTGTAAAACTTTTATTTTTCCTCGTTTTGTACCAAGCAGTGAGTGATTCTGCTCTTTTTCCTCGTTTGGTAGAGGCAGGGTAGGCTTGAGTTACATTTTTTGCCTTCCTCAAGTCTTTCTGTGAAAGACTGCCACAGGCGATCATAGTTTTCCTTTTCTACATGGAACTTTTCTCCAGTTTTCATGATAATGATTGAAAAAAAAAAGAAACCCCCAATTACAACCACGAATTGAACAAACAACCAACACTTTAAAGGTGTATTTTATATATAAATGTGTATATGTATGTGTAAAATACATAGGGACAATTGCATACATTTTTATGTATATGTCTGAGGAAGTGTGTGGATTGATCTGTCTACTTGGTGATGCCCTGTTTTTTTTATACACGCCTCGTGAATGTTTTTACAAATGACTGAATCTGAGGATATTGTAAGATACCACCTGGGAAAAGCTATTAAATCTTTAAAAGGAGTAAATAATACAAATAAAATGTATATTGATGTAACGTTTCTTTTTTTCGTGCTTGATGTCATTCACGTAGTTTGAAGGTTTCCCCTTGGCTTGAATGGCTCAGACTGGTCTCTGAGTCCCTGATAGTCCAGTCAGCAGTGTAAACATATACTGTCACAACAATAAAACAAGTATTAAACACGCATCGTCCATCCCACTTGGAACTACACGCCGTCCATAAGGAGTGTGGAGAAGTTAGTGGTGACCTGGAGACAAGGAGGGGAGCATCCACCGCGGCAGCGCATGTCACGTGACCATCTTGTCTGCTGCTGGCCGAGTGAAGCGTGTTAGCAGGTAATAAAGAAACACTAATTTCCTTATGTTTTTCAACTTTACTTTGACTATTTCTCCGCGTTGGAACAATATACCGAATCGCGTTTTCACCGCAGCAGTTGGTCGCGGGCTTCTTCGCTGCGCTCGCACGAGGTTGTGAAGGATGTCTTTCGCAATTTTTCTGTTGTCTTGTTTCCCGGCGAGCAATGTCGGGATGGGGATTGTGCTCCGCTGCGAGGCCTCTCTTCGGATTTCATGCACCTTTTGTTTGCTGGCCAGTCTATACTTTAAGATGTCGATGACACATGTGATGCAGACTGCCGCAAATCGTTAGATATAGTGTGTGGAGCTTTTTGGAGACGGATAAGTCTCTCGCGAGCCAGTTACACGGTCGTTGGCTATCAACTTGGACCAGATTTAGATAGCATCGTTAGCTAGCTGCGTCTGTTCACTATTGTCGCGAGCTAACTTCAGTTCATGCTAGCGAGGACAAAGGGGGACCGTACTACCAACAACGTAAAGTCGGTCAGTGTTGTTGTTGTCGTGGGGAAACGCTGCGACAAGGTTCTGGTTTCATTTTATTTTTATAGATTGATATGATACGTTAAGTGTTAATAACAAATATCCTCATGTTCGCACCGAGGGAATAAGTAACAGCAGCGGGCTAACATTAGCATCGGATAAAAACAACATCGTTCAGCTTCCGTTAGAACTACATCAATCTGGAGGTGATTATCAGTTAGTTATCCGCCACCAGGTTGATGTCAGTTTAAGAAAACACGCAGCCACGTTTAAATTAAGTGATGTTTGGTTATTTGTCATGTCTGTCAGCCCAAACAAATGTGACAGCTATTGAGATGTTCAGTCACTGGATGGTTGTTTTGTTATTGTTTCGTCTTCGATACTCCTGATTATCATAATCACATGTTAATAGTGTGTTTATGAAAAGTAAATTCTTGTAGCTGGTGTAGATTCACAGTAAGGTAAAGACATTTTGACTGTTTTTGTCACGAAATTCCATTTAAAGCTTGTTCGTCCTTGTGTATTAGCTTTGTTCAGTCCTTGAGCCAATGGCAGCTTTGTGTTTGTCAGCGTCATTCAGACACTGTAAGCTGGATTGCTATTGTTCTCTGACATAACACTAATAGGTCAGTGGGGATATCAGTAATTATTCTGATGATGGACAACATACTTAAAATTTGCAATTCAAATTGCAGTGCAAATTATTGAGCAATTACATTTTCCATATATTTGCAGGCTGATAAAGTCCACCATGTGTGTGTATTTGTAACAGTGTTTTTAAAGGGGGTTTAATAGGGGTTTAATAATATTTGCTATTTAAAAATAATTAGCTGCTGTTGTTGTGGAATCACATCCAATTTGAAGCATGATCTTAGATGTACAGGACTCTGTTGTTGTCAAAAAACACACAGGTTAATTCAGCATTTCACTGCAATATGTTTCTGCTTATGTTGTTTATATAAATGCTTGAGGCTATCTAGCAACAAGAGGGGATTCAGGGACAGGGTGTGTAGTGTTTGTTCTGGCGAACACACACTGCGTTCTGTGCTGTTAGTAAGAGGACACTGGGTCGCTCTCCCTCCTTGACCCAGATTTTCAGCAAAGCTGTTGCGTCACCAGGCCAACTGTGTGTCTTACAGCTTCCATAAGGGCAGTATTCATGATTGTGCAATAAGGCTTAGCTATGCGCACACCACATATTTCTGGTATTAAAATCTTACTTAGTTTCTGTGCACTCACACAAGGGAAAGTGTTGAGGCTCTGCTGTAAGAACATTGTAACCGCCGTGTTAATTTACACTGCTGTTTGTCAAGTTCACTCATCCTTTCATGTTTGTTTTTGTTTCCTTTTGCAGATTTTTCTATTTTGTACATACAGAGTTTTGTATATACTGTATATGATGAGCTCGCTGGGCAGCGACAAGGCCCGGGGCCCTCGGGAAAAAGCGCTGCCAGCTGCCACTCACACATCACAACCACAAAAACAGATACAGGTGAGCCACTGCGACCACACAAACACGTAAAATCTTTTCAAAGAAAATCTGAGATAAAACAAATGGGCACACGACAGCACGTGTCAACCAAACCGCAACGCACACATTATGCAATGAAAAGGCTTTTCTTTTGTTATGATTGCAGCTACACAGCGCACACACTTTTAAGGACAACAATAGGAGGCGCTTGCTCAGTGACCATTTCTTTGTTGTTGATTTCAGACATTGAAAAGCAAGCTAACAATTTTGTTCATTCTCTGTAGAGTATACATAGTGTGTTCTTCCTTTTTTTTCTCCTGTTAACCAAAAATTGTCTTAACTCTGTGTTACAGGCTACTGCCGAGCAGATCCGGCTTGCCCAGGTGATCTATGACAAGAATGATGCTGACTTTGAGGACAAAGTTAACCAGGTGAAGAACAGCATTTTACAGACGCTACAAGGCTGATGTCTGACTAATATTCTGAGTCATGGCATCTTGTCATTTTCTTCCACAACTCCAGTACTCTTATGTTAATCATTGCATCATTTGTCATAGGCCTGGCTGACTGGCAAACATGTCTAATATATGTTAATTGCTTTCCCAGCTGATGGAAGTGACAGGGAAGAATCAAGATGAGTGTATGGTAGCGCTTCATGACTGCAATGAGGATGTTAGCAGAGCCATCAATTTCCTCCTGGAGAGCACCTCAGACATGGTAAATGAAAAATCTTCTCATTTAGTTTCACCTGGGCTCAGTTCAAAAAGTTTAATCGGGATCAGAATGATCCGGATTTGGAAATCCATTGTTTTGCTCTTCAGCATCAAAATCCGGATTAGCAGTGTTTTAAATGTGCTGTATATGGGACTAGCATATCACAATAAGGGCTACTAGCTTTGTAAAGAACAACGAGCATGGAGTCATTAAGGGTTTTCATTTAAAAGCAGAAATAAACTCAAACATCCCTGTCTTACTCCTCATGTGATCCACAACAATATAAATACAAAGAAATGTGCATTATTCAGAAACACATTTTGGATATTTTTAACTATGAGGTTAAAATGATAAAAAACAATGTAATATAGAGTCATAATCAATATTGATTGTTTTATGGTGACAATCTTTTTTTTTTTCTTTTTACTGTACAAAAAGCCTGCATAGGTAATATAACTTGTGCCCATCACTGGAACAGTCCAACAAATCAAGTGTAAATATAAATACATGTTTATAAACTATATGATACAAATGTTTTATTTGACCAGTTTCAAGGAATATTTTGTTCCCGGAGTCCAACCATCAGTTGCAATTTGAATAATCCTGATTTCTTTCTTTTTTTTTTTTTCTTTCACATGTGTCCTG
>OOFC01031637.1:4306-15398 GCA_900323345.1 Pseudochromis fuscus | reverse complement strand
AAATACATCCTGCTCGTACAAATTGAAATTTAAATAAACAATTAAGTAAATCACACCCTCAGGGGGAAAAAAAAAAAAAAGACTGAAAGCAGTGTTTTGTGTTACCTTTGTTCCCACGGTCATCGCCCCAGGAGTTTTCCACTCTCCACTTCTCGTAGCCTTCTTTTCCGTCCTGAGAGAGGCAACAAGAGACAGACGATGGGGAGATAAGAGTGAGAATCAGACAAGAGGGGAAAGAAAGTGTCCTGACAGCTGGGGTTACTTACAGGGGGGGAAATCGACAGCACTGTGAAAAACTGCAGTGGATTAAAGCAGTGTAAACACACAGCAGGACTTTGATGCAATAAACCCTGGGAAACTCTGAATGTGTGTATCCTCGTGGGTCGATTTGTATATGTGCTGTACGTATGAACAGTCGCATACCTGTAACATATATTTGTGTGAGCCTACCTTGTCTGTGACAGCGGTAAGGATCATAGCGTGGGTCATTAGAGAGTCGCCGTATATCAGCCTCTCTGCCTTTGAAAGGTTCTTCACCGAAACTCCAAACACAAGCTCATGGTTGAACCTGCACGCACATGCAAACAAAAAAAAAAAAAAAGGAAAGAAAAAGTTTAAATTCTGCCCCTGTTTTCACTGTTTATACTGATGCCAAGAGAGAGGGTAAAGCTCCAACAGCAACTGTCTGTATTGTATTCCAACAATCCAAACAGCTATTTTGGTAGAGGGCAGAGGGAGAGATATGATTACCATAAAAAGCCAAAAGCACTGCCTTCATAAGTCTGGGGTTTTGCTTGGACTCAACAGCTCACCTTTTCATCTTCCATCCAGCACATGACTGCAGAAATGAGGCTACATTAGGGCTCAGCCTCATTCCAATTATAATCTAACTGGCACAAGAAAAGACCTGTCTGAAAGATGAGCTTCAGCAGAGATGATAGACAGACATGCGGCACCATGCTGGTTTGGTTCAGTGGACAAATTTAAGCCTGGCGCCAGCAGCTCAGACACAGATGCTGCTGCTGCTGCTGCTGCACCTGAAGGGCAAAGACGAACCACTTTTCCTCTGTGGAGAGACCGACACCTCGCAGAGGCAGATGAGGTCTGGTTGTGTGAAGATGTGGCACAGATAAGACTGGGATACAACTGTGCCTAAAAGAAGTGGGTCGGTTCAATGGTAAAATTCATCTTAAACGAAAGCATTTTTAAGCTGTCAGTCATTCCTAAAGCAAGTTTGGGGGCAGCATCCGGTCTTTATTTTCTCAAAAACCGTTTTCCAAAGTTACATTAACTAATTTCAAACATCTACTTTCAGTCATCTAACATCATACCACATTAGGGCTGTTCCTTTTTAGTCGATTTTTGAATATTTCTTCATACATGGGGTGAAAAGTTTGTATTGGAGCTGTAATGACCTGTTCAAAATGTCTCTATAAGCTCATCAGACCACTTGAAGTAGTTTCCATGGTGTTTATTTAGTCTTAAAAGTCGGACATGCACTATGCATAATAAGAACAGTATCCACCGTTGGAAAAGCCTCGCTGTGAGAGGACACTTGCTCGACTCTCCACCGCACTTGCAAAGTTCTCAACAGCAGCAGAGAAGGGAGTGGTCGCAATGTTCTCCCTGAGTATTTGTAGAGGGGGTGGGGGATGTTCAAATATACAGTATTTGAACGAATTACAGGCCATTTGAAATTCAGTTGAACTTAATTTCTTTTAAAACTGACTCTCGATACCACAAATCTCTGATTATACTCACACATTCATGTCATTAATGCCCAGCTTGCCGTGAAAATGTTTCCCGACGTCGCAACCGAACCACACCGCCTAAGAGAAGTGGGAAGAGAAAACGAGGACGTGATTGATCCCATACACAAAGTGCTCGCAGTCACACCCGCTTGTTCCAACCTACCTCTCCCTCCTTGATGGACTCGGCCGCAGCCTTTTTCAGCAGCTGGATGGGCTGGTTGTTGTACAGAGTGCTGCGACCTCCGACCATGTTACCCAGGAACTCAACACTGTACAGCTTTCCATAAGGGTTCTGGGGTCGAGGGTCATTTACAAGGCAGACCTGAAGGGGAACGTGCATGGTGACTGTACGGTTTTACACAGCGGGTCTCGAATTGAAGTTTACACCCCCTACATGTTGTGTGTTTTTGGGATCACATACTTTGTCCTGAATGTTGTATAGGGGTTTGACGTGCTCCCTGTAGAAATCCTGGGGGGTGAGAGGTCCCATGCGATGGAAGTTCTTGTCCTTGTCCCTGTACTCCCAGCAGATGGTCTCAGGAGGGCTGCCTAGACAAACACTGGCCACCCGGAACACCTGCACAGTACAGATACAGTGAATATCAACAAAAAAACATAAAAATAAACCAAATGTTAAACTCATTTAGCCTGCACAGGGAGTAAAAAGCTCATAACAAACTTCATAGTGAAAAACGATAATAAAAATCCCAGTGATCTGAATTTGTGAGCAGTGACATCATGCACCTCCACTGTAGAGAAATTAACTACCCGGAGTCAAACTGAGCAGTGACATTTATACTTCCTCGTCTTTAGTCTCATATTCCTAATGTACGCTCATCTAACTCCTCCACCTCCATGTTTTTCCCGGCATACCCCCATCCATCATTACCTGGATCTCGCTCAAGTTTCCCCACACTTTCCCCTCCCTCCATTTTGCACCGTGCACCCTTTCCCCCCCTCCCCACTCCGCCATGTGTGTCTTCCTGCAGTGCAGAAGTTCAGACTGAGTTCCTGTGGGCTAAATGGGGTTGTTTGGACTGGGCAGTCTGTCAACCTGGCCCTTCTAACCTCTGATATAGTTATCTCTGGAATTTCCCCCCATTTTGCTTTTCACTTCTCCCATCCTCCGTTCCCCTCTCCCAGGACCCAGCACGTGCTTTTCCTATCAAGTGCGATTAAGTGGGAACAGAGAAATTAAGATGCAGCGCAGGCCATTGTTAGTGGTAGATAAAAGTGGGACTAGACAGTGATACATTGGTTGGAAGAAAAGCAGGAGCATGTATGGTGGGTCTCCAGCACATTGAGTACTGTGTAGATGAATGGTTATACTGCGATTACTTCGACTATGGATGACTCCATTTTTTAATAGACTTCTACACAGGATTTTTATTGACTGCTTGTACCGATATCCAGGGAAATTAACCTTCTGCGTAGCTAAATCTAGAGCCGACGGGGAGATTATTTTTGGCCAGGCCTGGAGAAATGTAGCAGCTATGGTAGGACTTTGTCAACACATATTAAATCCCCCTACATAAAGACAACATTCTTGCTTTTGGTTAGATGTTAAGTCTACAAACAACCACCTTCTTCATTACAGAAATGCGTAGAAAGTCACAAAAGCGCAGACAAAAATACACACATGCTCTGAGTCAACAAAGGCATATGTTCAAAACCCTCCAAAAACGACCCATTTCAACTACTTGTTTAGACTGCTCTGTGGGGAAAAGACGACACGCCATGGCATACATCCCCTTTGTCTGGTCCGTGTTTGCCCAGATGCCCCCAGTACCTTTACGAGACACCTCCACCACCCCTTGACTCTTGTCTCTTTCTTCCAATAACAACTCTGCTCAGACATGTACTGTAAGCATCACCCATGTTAATGCCAGGTCAGGCATGTGCCCACTCATCGCGCCTGGTAAGGCAAATAAAAAAATAAAAAAATAAAAAATAAAAAAGGAGGTGTGAGGGGAAAGGCACGGCCGACACCGAGAGAGACCTCAGACAAAGAACAAACAGCCACGGTGACATCAGAGCAGGATCAATATTGAAACACCTGTCGCCTCAGTGACAGATATACATGAGTGACAGCAAAACAGGGTGAGGGCTAAAAAGAATAACAGTAGAAATAAGCTCTCAGCACCCTCGACACATTTAACTGCTGCTGGTTACGTTTGCTAATCAGTAATATATTTCTGATTTTCCACAATGTATATTTACCAGTGTACATTTGCATTTACTTTTCTTGATTTTAATTTTTAGTATCTTATTACAACACTATATTACAAATTTATTACTATTTAAAGAGAATGTTTAGAGACAGTAAAGAAATGTACGTTTGCATTTTCAAACCAGAATTTACAGAGATCTGAGCCTAAGCCCTCGATGAGGAAAACTCAATTCATTCATTAACCCGACAGGCATTATTTATAAAATCTGCCGGACTTGACGCATGTTTGGATTCTAACTTCAACAGTTCAATGTCATTCATATCTTAATATCCCAAACATCTGAACTGGTAACACATTTCAGGATCCAGCTGTCGCAACTGATGATGATGGAGTTTGTTAACATGCGGCTTTGCCTGCCTTCGACTCATCAGTCTGTAGCAGAAGGTCCACCTCGGGTCTCTCAGTTCTGTGACATGGCGAGTTTGCATGTCTTGCTGTAAACAATGAGCTGACTGACTGCACGCTATCGGGGCTCACCACGGCTAATGTTTGATAGCATCTGCGCTCCAGTGTTGACGGGCTGGCATCCTTCTGCATGTTTATTTGCTTTACATGGCTCAAACAAACAAATCACCTGGAGTTGGGAGTCAGACATACACTAAGCAGACAAAGTCAATGGCAATACATTACAGTATAAGGATATTTAAAGGGAAAACTAGAAAAATGTTTCTTCTTTGGCAAAGTGATTAGAAGCAATGCACACTTCTAGTTTTCATAACAGAGTTCAGTCTTTTTCTTCCCTGGATTTCACCTTACCTGAGCAATTCAGAATTTCTGAAACTGTTTATGAAAAACAGAATAAGCCATTACCACCAAGAACGTTCAGTGTTAGCCTACAATGCTTCATTAGTTTACTGGCAACATTACAGAGAAAAAATGGCTGAACAGGTTAATTACTTTTTTATGAGATAAGATATTACCCAAGGAACAAATTATTACATTTTGGGAAGGAAAAAAAAACACCCAATTCAAAATCCCAGATAACTTATCTGTTAAGCTGCGTTCACACTGAACACGAAATTTGTGTCCTGCAAGTTGAAAGGTTTTCACTTGAGCAAAAAATTTGCATCACATGTATCACGAAAGCCATCAGTGCTGGGATTCCCCGTCACTTAACATAAATTGTGGACAGGGTTATCATCGCCATCTCTGGCCAACCGGAGCTTTATGACATGACTTTGACTGTGTAACGAGATAAAACTAAGGAGAGAACTTTTCACAATTTTTCTGTGACTTCCACAACAGGTGAAAAGGTGCAATATTTACGATCTTGTTCATTGTTGACGGTGAAAGTGATGATTGCCATGGATTCTGGGAGTAGTACACCTTCTGGCTGTTACTGTTACTGGCTTATGGTGAAACCGCCTCGCACTCGGAGTGAAGACTGCGGCTGTACTCACGCAAATACACAAGAGGCGAAAATTGTTAACGTTTTAACAAGATAGTACTGCTACTTCAACACAAGAGGGCACCAAAGTTCAGCCTACACAATCAGGAGAGCTGGATTATGAATTGGCAGAGGTTTGTGCTCTCTCCAGTGCTTTCTAGTTAGTTATGACATTATGTTGTTTTAATGGCAATTGAAAAATCTCATGCACATGCTAGGGTTATTTGAAAAGAGAGGTGGGGGTCTGGTTTTCTGTTTGTACTTGACTGACCTCATTAGAATAAAAGAAAAAAGGCATTTTTTTCCTATTGTACAGGTAAAATAAAAAATGTTCCACCTCCTGCAGCTCTTTGTACACCTGTCACTGAGTAACTGTTTCACTGATAAAGATACATCCTGTATATTATGGACATTTAATGTGTATGTTTGCAATAATAAGAATAAATTCTTGCTTTGAAAAAGACAAATTAAATTTAGCTTTTAATATAAACCATTGAACACTTTAAACAACAAGACAGTGCTGGATAAATGAATGAAGACATTTCCGACATGCAGTAATTAGGAGCTGAAAGAGCTTCTCACTCACTTGATGCCAAATTGAGGCTAAACATGTGCCTTGCTGCTACTCTGAAGTGAATTTATAACTATTGTCTAGAAGCTGGACTTGTGAGTGTAAGCAAATGACACCATGCAAACAGTTTGGATAAAAATGAGTGAGGTTTTGATTAAACTTCCATGTTTTGTAAACATGCAACACATGTGGTCACTGTTAAATTCTAGCAATTGTGCAAAGACGGTCAAAAAAAAAGCAAACGGACGGCCAAGAACTGGCTACTCCGAGGCTATTCCTGCAGCCCCCTAACAATGACACATACGCAGGAACCCACCCACATCGAACAACAAATCAACTGAGCCAACAGCCCGCAGCGGCGTGCGTCTGCGCTACAGTGAGAAGGTTCCTCTGCGAGTTGATGGCTGTCTCATAAATTAGACTTGTCTTAAGAATCACTCTCTGTGTGTTCAGAGCCAAGACCGGAGCCGCACATGGTGGTTCTGATTCCATGACGCAATGGAGCATGGAAAGGCTACAGTCGTGGCGTGAGGGATACCATCTGTGTATGTTTCATGTGTGTGAAGTACTGCATGAGCATGTACAGTTTCCAGTGATTGTGCCTTCATTTGTGTGTCTGTGTGCCGTCTATTTGTCCACAGCTTCGACATATATCCGACACAGGATGAAAGAGAAAGACTGGCTTTGAAACGCAAACTAACCCCCTCTGAATCGGTGATGCAGCGTATGGATACTTCCATTCTCGTCTATGAAGAGAAACCGCCATGGTGCACGGCAGCGGTTCGCGCCCACTGCAGGTGCAGGTGAAGCTTCTTGTGCCAGGGTTCTTGAATAAATGTTATGTGAATGTCTCTGATGCGTGTTAACAAAAAGAATAGATTCCTGACACGCAAAACGATCCATTTAAATCAAGCGCACCCCGGGTACAGTAAGTGGAAGCAGAGACGTTGACCCCGGTTGCCTGTCATGGGAGTATGTGTGGGGTTGGCGTGATGAAGACCAGGGCAATATCACAGCCGCCACGTAGGGTGGGTGGACAGCATCACTCCCACACACACCAAAGTAGGACTGACACGCCACTTTGATCCCGAGAAACACATGTGCATGCATAGATGCAAACGCATGGGAGCATGTAGAGGAAACACTGGTTTCCCACTTGAGTCCAAGAAAACTAACCAACGTAAGCCTACAAATACACAGGACGCTCAAGTACACAAACACAGTTTTGGAAACGAGGACATGTATTTCATAGTCTGTGAAATCACTGAGTAATTTGTAAACCTGATCTACACAAACATTTGCTGCTTAAAAAAGCAAAACAAAAACAAAAAAGGACAGCAAAACTATACAATTAGAATACAAAGGCAACCACTGACTGACATCTTATTAGAGGCTGTGCAGCCAATTAATGATGCTAGCAGGCAGAGGTTGTCAGTCATCTGAAGTTTGTCATATCAATTATGATTTACAGTGCTAATGTGTAACAGTGCTGTTGAAGCTGGAGGCAAATCAAACTCTAGACAAGAACAACTTGTCATGTTGATGGTTCAGGACCACACAGCTCACTGTCAGCCTCCCAAAGTCACATCAAAGCCAGTACTGATGTGCTTTCACTTAATAGTGTTAACCAGGCATTTTATATCACAGTTTTGATCAATCTGATGGATTAATCAAAGGATTTTAAAGTTCTGCTGCTGAGTTGTGTTTATGTAGTAGTGTAAAATCTGCATTATTCAAAAATCATTGTCATTTGGGATCAAGGCCCAAACTGAAGTTGTGAGACATTTTGTACACTGAGCTTAGTCAAGTACATATGAGGAAATATTTTCAATATCAGGTTAACCATGACAAAAATGCTAAAATATTGTATTTTATTTGATAAACTGTCAATAAAATGACATAAAAAATACTAAATTCACACTAAAAAGCAAATCTTTGGATATTAGAAGCTGTGACCAGAATATTTTTACTGTGTTTCTTTTGAAGTCATCGGTTAAATAACTAATCAATGAACTTTAAATGTTCCTATAAATCATTAGTTTATGTCATAATCTATTTTCCAAACTGTATTTTGATCATATTCTGATATTCTTTTGAGTTAAAGCAACTTTTGCTTTCCAATTTTTACTTTTTAATTTTTATATCTACTGTGTTTTTTTTTTTTTTAAATGAGAAACGTATTTGAAAAGCATGCAGCACAATCTTATCTTTGAGATGACTTTGCAAATGGATTTTACTTTGAAAAATACAATAATAAAATAAAAATAAAAATAAAAACATGTTCAACCTAAAACTTTGGAGACAGCCTGCTTAATGATGTCAATAATTGTGATTGTGATTATCACTTTAAATATTTAACTTTTTGCATTCCCGTTGGTGTCCAATTATCAATGAGGACGATTATTAGAAACGTAAATGTCGGCGCAACAACATCTGAACAAGTTGTTCTTTTGACATGACCAAATCCTCCATTGCCAGCGGCCGTGACAGAGTGGTGTTTCGCAAAACAAACTGCTTCCAGGTGGACAAACAAACACACTGACAATCTGCCGCCACCCCCCACACTGTCGGGCAGTCCAGTAGGAGCAGTCTTCACTGTTACACAACACGTTGGTGTATGAACAAGTCTGTGTATGAGTGTGTGTGTGTGCGTGGTGATCGCTGGGCATCCATGGCCGTGCAGTGAGATACAACAACTGTTTAAACAAGCAACCAGCCAGCAGCACAATACAACGTAACAGCTGACAACAAAGGCTGCTTAACCAGACCCCTGTACCGTGTGTAACTGTCTCAATGGGAGATTGATTGACTGGCCCCATCACACACACACACATACAAAGCCTGAATAAAGCTGCACACTTACACAGTGTTACCTGCCTAAAACACTCTGTAGGTCATGTGACATTACACATGTTATGTTGTGCACGTGTCTGTTTACATGTGCACCCTTCCCGTTAGAGTGGAGTATATTGTAGTTTTGTTTTGGAAGTGAATGTGTTTTTGTTGTCCAGCATCAGATGTTACACTGGTCCATAAAAGAAGATTGTTATCTTCAGCTTTATAACATCTGGGACAGTGTGCATTGTGGGATTAGATTTTAATTTGTTGATTTTAAACATTCTGTAGTCCAGGGATGATGGCCATGCACAATTTTATACGAGCATGCCCTCATGTACATGAATAATAAATGTACTTAAAAACAAATTATGCTTTAAGGATAGTCAGCAGTGAATACCAAATTGTGCTTGTATCATCAAAAAAAAAAAAAGCACTATTATTGCTGCCTTCATAAAAAGGATGGAAATTAATAATGAATGCAACACAAAAATAAATGACAGAATGCTAAATAGTGAAGTGTTCCCATGCATTTGTAGGCACGGGTAAGTATTTTGCAACTCTGTAATTGTATAGGCCTGAATCAAAACAGTGTTGTGATAAATAAACCTGCTTAAAATGTACCCTGCTGATCAAACTGGTGGAATTTTGACAGTTACCTAATAGATGTTGGAAAGTGGGTCCCAAAACAATTCAGTACTACGTTTACTATTTATTGAATCTTTTTGAAAGTTAGGATCAATTTCCACATTAAAACTGTCCCTCTGACTTTACACTTCTGGTTAGACGTCGCTCATCTCAGTTATGTATTATTTGACAGCTCCCTCTTCTGGTAAAAACAGAACAATGTAACAAAGTGAAACAACCTAACACGATTTCAGCAGTGTTTCCTAAAAAGAAACAAAGAAACGGTCTTATAATGACATCTAAACACACCAGTATTTACAGTATCACATATTTACTTTCTGTTTGTCTTTACCAACAATCTGTTTCAAAAAACTATTTCAATGGAGGAACCGAGCTAAAAAGCTTCTCTTTGCATCTCCACTGGCTATGAAAAACCATAAATCCTCTTCTATGACATATTTGACCAGTTTGGGAAAAAAATAAGTCCTTCCTCCAACACTTCTTTGTTAAACTTTAAAAATACTCAACTGATTATTTATTTCTAATTTAAGCTTTATTGTATTAGTCTAATAAGAAAGCAGCCTGTATTACTAAGAAGTAAGTCTATTGTCTAATTATTGATACTAGAATCAATCAGTGTTTCCTACATTTGTGAATGAACGTGTGACTTTTGGGCACCTGGACTCTAGAGAAATGACATTTAGTTCATAGTTCCTCTCCTGTGGTGATCAGTGTAAACAGAAAACAGCTGTATGTGGTGGTTTCACAGTCTCACCTCCTCTATCATGGTGTCCAGAGCATCGGACAGTTCAGCTTTAGTGGCATCGCTGGCCACCATGTTCCTCAGTCTTAGGCAGTATTCTCTCAGCTGTAACAAACCATGAGATGACAACAATAATCAGCACAGCGTCATCAACAACTTGACTTATTGATGGGAGCATTATGCAAGCTCGATTAATTAAGTCTAACGTGAAGGAAGTCTGTAAATGCACCTTATGATTGAGGATGTCATTCATTCTGCGCGAGGCCTCTGAGCTGTGTGACTCTGGGAAGCATTTCTTTGGAATGACGCCATACTTTTCTGAACACGACAATTATAGAAGTATTTTTAATCCGGTCAGATGGCTGATGTTTCACAGAACACAAGTTAAAGTCAATTACAGTTTAGTCTCAAGTACAACACTAAACAATATACCTTTTTATAGCACAGATTACTCTGGTTATTCAATCACTAAATATAAACTTTGCATTACATATTGTGATAAGAACTAACCAATGAGATTGACCAGCATGTCCCACTGTCCTCCATCATTGGTTGGATTGGAGAGAAGGAACTGGACCAGGCGTCCATCCACTGGCTCCTTCCTCTGTGCTGTCTCCACACAGGCGTGGAGGAAGTAGTAGCAACGCTCGACCTGTAGACGAGAGAATAAACCCAACAGAAAAAAAACATATTGAGAAGACAGGACATGAGATTTGACAGCTAAAAACATTCATGTTAACAGATGGGCAATAATAATTATATATCACAGGCAGGCCTCATATAGATATTCATGATTCAAGTTACAGATATGTAAAAGAACACTGGAAAACATGGCATCATTCCAGGATATATATATATATATAACGCTACACCACTTATGTAATGTAATATAATAACTGACCATCTGTTAAAAAAAAAAAAAAAAAA
>OOFC01031620.1:8862-33287 GCA_900323345.1 Pseudochromis fuscus | reverse complement strand
AGAGGCCGATGTAATTTTTGCCAACTCTGACCATTTGTCACATGGAAAACGAGTAAATAAAGACACTAGTCACTTCCATCCGAAGATTAACATCCGAAATGATGCGGAGCGAATTTCATTAGCGCGCAAATGCCATTCTTTAGATCTGTCTGATCTCAATGAAGTGTGAGAGAGTGAGGGGAAAAAGAAAAGAAGAAGGGAAATTGCCTTTTCATGTAGATTCCACTAATCGCTTCCCTAACAAAATACGGCAGACTTGTACTAATAAGTAAGTTAAGGCTCAGTGGACAGATAGAGTGAAACAGCACAGAGGCTAATGGAATTGAGAGCTTTCCATGCCTCCATGGGTGTCTTAATTGTCAAAAGGAGATTCTCAGATGAGCATTTCGGCGCTCGCCTGCTGGATTGTGCGAAGCCTAAATTGGAGTGCGACTCGCTGGACTTGTTTTAAGGCAGAGCTTCTCTCTCGTGTGCGTGCGAGGTGGATCAAATCCCTCATCCGATGCCTGGAAACAGGTCCTGTGATTCACTCTTGTTTATTTGGCAGCCTGAGTGTATGCTTTCAATGCAGCCAATGGGGACTGCAGCAGGCTCGTATCAAAAATCTATAACTTCTGCTGTTCTCTGCTTTTTCATCTCGCGGTGAATGTATTACGTGCTCATTTATTTTTTGCATGGATTTATTTATTCATAAATATTCATCCTGAATGTCAAATATGTGATTCATTTGAAGGGGAGAAAAAATATTGCTTTTTCAATCCCAGCCAGCGTGGATTTATTGGCTCTCATTGCTATTGTTATCGCAGTACCTTTTTATAGTGATCTACTTTAGCAATGCTGCTCTTTACTAGTTATTACAGCACTAGAAATTCCAGCCACTGTGCTTCATTAGGAGTGAAATTGGAGTGCAGGGGGACTCCATGAGAGATAGAGAATGCGCTTTTAATCTAAAAAGGTCAATGTGCGCGAGCTATTTTGGAGATTCACTGCAAGCTTATAATTGGGGCCTTGTCTGAAGACAACGTAGAATTAAATGAAGACAAAGTTAGCGAGCGTGCGGCTGGCCTTTGATGAGAATCGGGGAGTGAGGACCCTTCATTTGCAACCTTTAATCAGTCCAGCGAGATCGGATTCGCATGTGATTGTAGAAGAAAAGAAAGTGGGGGGAGAAATGAAATGGTAATTAGTATTGATTACCTATGTGCATATGACCCCGTGGTCTCCCCTTGCATTCTTAAATCAACCCAAATTATTGGATTTTCTAATTTCATGCTCAGACAGAAGTAGCCAGCAACATGAAAATGCCTCCACAATGAACCATGTGGCCATCGGGGTCTGAGGAAATTACAGCGAGGAGGAACAGGGTTTCCGTTTTTGTGCGAGAGGCGTGGGCACCAACCTGAATTAACCACCGCGGTTAAAGTTAAGGATGATAATTATTCTAGGAGGATCTGTGGGGAGTAAAGGTGATTCAGGTAGTTTTTTCCTCAAATTACATTTCACATCACCGTGCTGTCGCTAAGCGATGGCCTCAGCCCGACCATATATGTGTGCAATTACTCGCAGTTAAAACCTGCAGAAAAAAAAAGGTCCATTTAGGCAGCAAAAAGAAGCCCAATTACATGTATACACAATTAATACACCCATGGGAAATTGAAATTTTCTTTCAAATGATAAGATTAATTCCTAATTATGGTGACACACACACATACATGCACACTCACACACGGCCTCACACAGTTAATCTACTTTAGTAATAAGCCACTGAAACTGTGAGGAGCAGGAGTGGACAGCGACTGATGGAGGGAATCCGTGTCATAGTGGACCCGATGAACCGGCGCACCACGTGGACGTGACGGTGCTCTGCCGCCATCTGCTGGCTGGTCGCGAAACCACTGAGGTACCAGTGGTGGTGCAGACTGCTTGTTGGATTATCCAGTGTTTAAAGAGGTATTTTCTCACAGAGCAGGTTTCCTATCGGTCAGATTACTTTCTCTCAGACGTCTTTGGATTAAAGGGGGAACACACTGGAAAAGATTTTCCTCTAGTGTCTCAGTCCTCACAGCACAAAGGTCTGAAAAGGTGAAGACGGTTTTCTGTTTTATGACAAATTCAGTAGTTGATCTTGTTTATCAAATATCTTCACACCACCTCTCTTCAAACTCATGAACATAGACAGGATATAAAAAACAGATCCCTGGGAAATGGCATGCAAAAGGACCTGCCACCCCTCCTACACAGGAGTAAGACTGTTTGGTGTGTCTCTGTGGTCATTTGTCTTTGTGTGTGATTATTTTGCATAGTTGTTGTGAGTTTTTTGCAGTTGTCTCTCTTGTCTGTGAAGACTCAGTCATGCAGCTCGTGGTTATTCATGTAACGTTGCATCAGGGACAGAACTGAAGAAGCCTCTTAGATGAGACATGAAACATCTTCAAGAATCTGATTCAGTGTTACGTTGATAGTTTGTCTTTGTGGTATTTTTTTGTAGTGTGTTTTCTAGTTAGTTATTTGCTGCTATTTTGTGTCTTTTTCTGGCGAGTTTGTGTCATTTTCCATCTTTGTTGATTGTTTTGTTGTTGCTTTGTACATCTTTGATGCTGTCTTGATTCTCTTTGAAGTTGTTTTTGATTTGTTGCCACTTTGCGTTTGTGTAGTTGGTTTAGTTGTAGTTTTTTTTGTCTCTTTGCAGTTTACATCTTTTCGTAGTTAGTTTGTCTTGTATTGTTGCTTTCTATTACATTGTAGTGTTTTGCCTGACTTTGCAATAAGACGTGTTTTCACTTCAATTAATAGTCTCTTCCCCGGTGACCTTTGACCCTTTGGGCTGTAGGTTTGTGCCTGGTCGATGCCTACAACAATCAATCCACACCTAGTACCTGTGCAAACCTTTGAGGTTTACCAAAATTATAAGCAAAAGAAATGAATTTTAAATTCTACTAAAGGTCCAAACGTTTCTACAGATACAGGTCATTTCAAGTTGAATTTTTGGGAATTGTACAAACATTTATGAAGTTGTCTTCAATGGTGGAGCCAAATGAATTTAAATTACATAAATTACATTCACTGAGAAGCTCAGATGCTACAACATGGAGTCAAAACTAAACTTGATTAATTTAAATCAACTTAAAGAATAAAGGAGAAACAAGATGTTACAGCAATATAAATATATAAATAATCCATGGACAATGATCAATAGGGTACACTTCTCAAGTCTGATTTTATTCTGTGGGAAACATTAATCTCTTACACATGTAACTTTTGGTGCAATAAGACAGACAGCTACTCAGTACAGCAGTGCCTACAATTATTAATATATCCATGTTTACAAGCAAAATTAACAATGTTAAAAAGATAAATATTGGTTTCAGTGTAAAGCACAGCACGCAGTTCTCTTGACTTGCAGCAGTAGAACTGTATTGCATCAGTCTCACATAAATACGCTGCCTATTCTGTCCTTGTGCAGCTCTGCCATCAGAGCCTGTCTAAGCGACCGGAGACAGACAAAGTGCAATTTAAAAAAAACCCCAAAACAACAGTGACACTAAACATCCAGGGCAATGAGGACACACAGATGCATGGCAGGACAGCTGTGTGTGTGTGTGTGTGTTGGATAACAGGAGTACTGCAGAGGCTAAGTAACAGTTTGTGGGTCGTGATATCAGGACAAAATGGAGAGTAGTGAAACTGAGGGACATGACAGAGACAGGAAATGAAAACAGTATGTGGCCAAACAAACAGAGACGGCTGTTCACGTTGTCACTGGAGCTGGTTTACAACACACGGACTGACGCCTCACAGACGCTTCGTCTCACACACGGGCCACCGGACAAGAGGCGAGGGCCTTCACATGGCTACTGAAGCGTCCGACTCTTTGGGTCGGTTGTGTACGACGTGCTCCAGCTGTCCGGAGTCGGAGACGTCGTAGCTCGTCTTGTACTTGGCCAAAATCTTCATGAGAGGACGCAGCTTCAACCACCACTGCTCCTTAGGGATCCTGTGACTGCAGACAGAGAAGGAAACCTCAGAGATCTGCGTTTTAGTACAAAATGATCTGGTGTTTCTGTATAAAAAAAAAATTGATGCAACCACCAGGTCTCAAAAGTGAGGCCAATGTGAAAATGCAAAAAAGTGCACTACCACCAATGGCCTCCAGCTGCTGGATCCAATTTACCTCAACTCAAAATCTGTCAATTTCAGTCATAAAGTCATTGTGATGTCATCAGCTAAAGCTAATTGTTATTCTTATTGATCCGATGGTGCATCTGGTGGTCTGAAACACATTGGACAGGAACCTCCAATTCAAGGGTCAGACCCGTCTCCTCACTCCTCCCTCCACATCCAAATATGGTCACTTCTGGTTCCCAAAAAAATATCTGTCCAAACACCAAACTCCTGGCTTCAAAACACGAGTCCACAAACCAATGGGTAACATCTGTTAGCTGTTCTTAACTACAGTCAATGGGTGTCTTACTATTTGTGATCAAATGTAGCACAGACGACTGGGGAACGGTAAAAAAAGTTCATCTTGTAAACATATATATCTTGTTTATTGATTACTGACAGCATTTAAAATTTATTTTATCATCAACTGATCTGCCAACTATTGTGTCAATCAGTCAATCCATTATTACACAGACCTAGGAGGTTATGTCTTTGACTGAGTTTTGACAGTTACAACAACGTTACAGAAAAACTCCTGAACAGACCTCAGTGGTTTGTTGTTTTCTTTGAGTGAAAGTACTCTGTCAACACATGGTTAAGAGGATGATATAATGTCCAAATAAATCCTGAAAAATCTACTATACCAGCAAATGCTTTCATAAGACAGTGTTGCTATTTCACCACAAGAGGGCAACAGTGTTCAGTGCACAGCATCAGTGCATCTGGATTATACTGTTGCAGAGGTTTGCACTGTTTTCAAGTTTGCTCTATAAAATATGAAAAGTTATGATCTCCGTGTTCAAGTTCAAAGAGTGCGATACGTACACAAAGTCAGTCTCGTCCTTGAGCTGTACCACGGGCTGGAAGATCAGAGCCCTGCGGCGCATCCCCAGCAGACAGCAACTGTCCTCGGTGTTCGCAAACACTCGACCTGCGGGGAAACAGCGTAGAAATCAGGGGTGGAAACGCGAGAGACACTTTAGCTTAGAAACATAGATTATGCAGCGTGTGTGTGACGAGATGTACAGAGTGATGATGGTTTCTTTTTACTACTATTAGCTGAGTGGGAGGACAGGAGGACTACAAAAAATCTAAACAACACAGGAATTGTTACCACTGTAAAGCAACAGAAAGCGCCACAGACAAAAAAAAAATGGGGACAAAGCAGCAAAAAAAAGTGCTTTATTCATACAGTCCATGCTTGAACATTTCCAGACAATTGATGATTTCACATGACTGGAAATATCCTTGCATGGTAGCTGTAGATAAATCTGTAACACAGGGCACATTATAGCTGCACCCTCACATGATACAGACATGGCAACAACAATGACTGACACACAGGGACATGGGAGCTAACTATAAAGATGTAGATGGTCATGGAGCCAGCATGAAAAAAAGAGATTTACCTTCATCTTATGTCATCCATGTGTAAAGGAAATAGAGATAAACAAAAAACAAAGAGGAGTTTTAACTTTAATTGTAGCCCTTATACACATGCAGTCTGGTTTTAAGACAAACTGGAGATCAGATGTTTCATATATCACTCGGAGTTATTATTCCAGTAAATTCCTCATTAAACTGTTACATCGATGGGTGTAAATGATCAATAATTAATTTCCTTTGAGGGAGAAATTCTACATCAAAATGTCAGCCGGAGTGACTCCATGACAGATCTGCTTCACAACAGCCACGCCTCTGTGGGGAGGGAGGAGCCGCTAACACAGGTCGCTGGGCTAATGGCACAGAAGTGGGACATGAACCTTACCTTGTCTGAACGTCTCCAACAGCTTTTTGGAAACCCACTGCATCGCTTTAGCTGAGATCTTGGTCCCAAAGTTGCGGTCGAACGGAGACGGTGCTCCTCCCTTTAAAAGGAAGTCAGAGGTTTCGCTCACTCACCAAATCTCTTTTTGTATTTTCACATACACTCCCTCAGGTTTAATCAAAATTTAAATATTCATCTAAATGTGTGGTGACAAATCCATTGCCCTGCCTGAACTGTAGGCTGTAGTTTCTCTGTGAGCACATCAGACCATTTGAAGTTTCTATGTTTTTATTTAGTCTGGCAGGCGCCTCCACATGAAGCGTGTAGACAAGTACCTGCTGGCAGAAAAGCATCTCAGGTGGACCTGCTCAAACTCCACTGTGTGATTACAAAGGTTTCAAAACATCCACCTAAGAAGGTAGCGCTGTGATAGTCTCTCAAACTGAAGTTATTGAAAAAGTGACAGCCCTACACTGGCCAAAAAGTCACAATTTGGATTTAGTTAATGGGTCCGAGCCTTGAATTGGCACTGCTGCAGTGATTAATGTGTCATCTGCAACAAGGTTGGAAGACTGGTTGTGGAAAAGATGTTACTGTGTATGAGAAGGGTCAAATTATTGATCTGCATCAAGTAAAGTGTGGTTGGAAAAAAAAAACCTTGAAAAATCGCCATCAGAGATCAACATTTGGATTAAATCATCGAAATCAACAGTAGAACTTTGGTTATGTTTCATAGTTTAAGTGCGAGCATTTCCACAGCACAGTGTGAAGAGACCTCAGAGGATTGGGAATAAACAGCTGTGCATCCTTAAGAAAACCAGAAAGGCTTTAATTTGTTAGGGAGGATGAAGATTGGACTGTGGAGCGATGGGAAAAGTTCATGTGGTCTGATGAGTCCAGACTGACCCTGTTTTAAAGTGATGGGCACATCAGAAGAGAAGTGGATGAAGTGTTGACCATACAGCTTGTAGAGGTAGTGGTATGATGTGGGTTTGCTGCAGTTAGTCAGGTCCAGGTTATGTGGCCAAAAAAATGATGTCAACTGACTGAGTATCCTGAATGACCAGGTTTTTCCATCAATGGGTTTTCTTTCTGTGATGCCACGACCATTTTCTAAAAGAGAGTGCCAGGATTCATCAGGCTCAGGTTGTTACAGAGTGATTCAGGGAGCAGGAGGCATTATTTCCACAGAGTCCAGACCTGAACCCCACTGAGAGTCTTTGGGAGGACATCGCTCCGACCCTCCCATCATCATCAACACAAGATCTTGGAGAAAAATAACCACAACTCTGCACGAAGCTGTGACACTGCATGAGCCTACTGAAGCGACGGCGCAGTGAACGCTAGGTGTGATCAAAGCTAAAGACGTCCACACAATATTAGAGTGTGAGACTTTTTCTTTGGCCAGACACGGTGTGTATTTGCTGATGTAGTTGGTTTCTTTAACACTGCCTTAATCTGCACTCTTGTTCTTCTGTTACTTGATGCAAACACAAAACAATTCCTCTTCAGAGATCATTCAGGTTTTGTTTGTTCCAGTTTTATCTGCACTAATCTCAAGACACGCACATCTAAAACACTACAAAGACCACCCATGTAAATTGGGGATTTGCATATTCATGATACAAATAGTTTGTTAAATCTTCCTCAGTCTGTATAAAACAGGAAACACCACAGTACCTGCTGCATGTGTCCCAGCACATTCTTCCTGCAGTCGAACACTCCTTTTCCTTCCTCAGTGTACAGCTGGTAGATGAAGTCTGTTGTGTAGTTTTCATTACTGTTTTCATTCCTACACACACAGTAAAACCAAAGGTTACTAAAGGCACATTAACAGCATGTTTTGGGGATTTAGATTTATGTTTTCCTGACATCATCCATGCAAAATGTCAGCTGTTAAACTGTTGACATCACCACAAGATGTGTTTACTATACAAGCAGCTTAAGAGTCAAATACCAAGGGCTGGAAATATCCCATCTATCTCCAGCTGCAGGCTGACTTTTTATTATAATATCACAAAGGCCTGTGGCTTTAAGCTGTACAGCGGCTGACATTTCCTTACCTGAGGACCAGTCCTCTTTGAATACTGGTTTTCATTTTCTCTGTCAGATGTTCAACGTTGGCCTGTGGGAAGAAGTGGTGCATGTTAACCAGCAGGTGGCACTGTAATGGCTGCCTTGCAGAGCCTGAAGGCCCTCTGGTGGACAAAGCGAGGGATGGTCTGTGTGAAGTGAGGCTGAAACTTGAACGTGATGCATGACTTCACACTGTGTGTGTGTGTGTGTGTGTGAGGGAGTGTGTTACCTGCAGGTCTCTGATGTCAAATGGCTCTTCATAGATGTAAGCAGCGTCGGCGCCGGCGGCCAGACCTCCCACGGTGGCCAGGTAGCCACAGTATCCCCCCATGGTCTCGATGATGAAGACGCGTCTCTTGGTCCCGCTGGCCGACTGCTTGATGCGGTCGCAGGTCTGACACACGCACATGAGCTCACTAAGACAGTATATATTCACCACTGATACAAACTCGGTTATTTTACTGTGTGTGTCTGAGCTTAAGTTTAATTTGTTAAAGTGGAAAGAAATCAAAACTATACAACTACAAGTGAGACAATCAGCTGCTTCTCATTGAAATATTTTCAACCCCCAAGTGTTACTAGAGGAAAATGTTTCATTGTGTTATTATGTATGTATTGTGTTGTTATATTGAAAACCAATGTCAGTGAAGTTACCATATTTGGTTACTAGCCAGTCTAGGGTAAAGATTGTTCCAAAAAAGTGTACATATTTCTAAAAAATGTGGTTATACTGCATCACGAAGAGACAGGAAGATGCCATTTTTGTAGTCCACTGAGGTTACTAAATATGGTAACTTGCCCGATAAAGGGTTAAAGGTCGTACAGTGTTAGCATAAGAGATTCCACAGCATGCTTAGTCAGCATGCTGCACAACAGTCATTTAAAATATTGACAAATTCAGGCTAAAAGCTGCTTTCACCAGATAGACTGTGAGTCCTGTGAAGGATGAGAGAGGACATCAAATGGTAAAACTTCATTCATGATTCAAATGTAAAGCACTAACAGGTGATGTTTCAGTGGTCGAAGTGTAAAGAAAATGTATCATGTTAGAGTTACATTCATCCATAACCCTGACCGTTTGTGGGGTATGAACACTGTCGTCAATCAATATTTATCATCATGTGTCACTTCCTCTTTGCACAAGCATCTTGAACAAAGCGGTCAAAGCTGTGCCGGCGGCGGTTTCGGCTGCCTTACCTCCACGATGGCATTGAGGGCCGTGTCTGCCCCGATACTTAGATCTGTGCCGGGTACATTGTTACTTATGGTGGCAGGCAGCATACACATCGGGATGCAAAACTCCTCATAGGTAGCGCGAGCCTCAAACAGCTGCAGCAGACTCTCAAACGCCTGAAGCGGCAGTATATGGAAAAACGCGTTAGAGCCACTCAAGAGGGCCCGAGCAAACCGAGAGAGAGGGACGGAGGAGGGGGTGAGCCTCTCTTACTCTCTCTCAGTTCGCGAGAGCGTATCCTGCCAGTCCGGCTCTTTCCGTGTGATAGCGGCTGTGGCTTCCCTTTGGCAGAAAAGGACGGGAGGAGTGTGAACAGAGTGAAGGAGGAGGAGGAGGAGGAGGAGGAGGAGGAGAGAAAATGGAAGGAGGAAGAGAACAGTTGGAGTGGTAAAGGAAACACAAATAACAACACACAGGGAATAAAAAAGGTGTGAGAACAGAAAGGAGGAGACAGAGATCTGTGTGTTTGTGAGCCTCAGCGACTCAATGCAGTGGCACGGCGAACAACAACCATGTGACAGCCATATCTGCTGAGCAGGCAGGACAAGCAGCACTGATCGAGTCTGCATACATGAGAAGAGGAGGACATGAAGGAGACCCTGCGTATATTCACATTACCTGAACTACAGGCTGTTAGTTCTGTACATTTTTATACTGTGTGCGGCAACATGACAAACCTGCATGCTGTTAACTGCTCGTCTTGGTGTTAGTGATGTAGAGGAAACAAGCACACAGTAGGGGGGGGGTAAAGAGAAGGGCAGGCAGAGCAAACATGGCGGCGGCGGCAGCGACACCTCACAGCATGCCTCCATGTTGTCACTCGCGTACTTACCTGACGGGGAAGGGAGGGACGCTACTCTGCAGCTGGGCTTTACCTTCACCTGAATGTGTAATGTTTTCTAGTGAAGCTCAAAGCCAGATGTTGCTGCCAGATGCTCTCTCTTCTTGAAACACAACTGGCTATGTGAGATGTGTGGATTGTGTGTGTGTGTGTGTGTGCGAGTGTGTGTTGCTGAGATCATCTACTCTCGTCGCCAGGTCCCATCACTTACAGTAGTGATGGCGTTCAGAGCCGTGTCAGCGCCAATGCTGAGGTCTGACCCCGGCACATTGTTGGAGACAGTGGCTGGGACCATGACCATGGGCACACAGAACTCGTCATATTTCCCGCGAGCCGTTAACAACTCCAGCAGTGACAGGAAGGCCTGCAGGGCAGAGCCAAGGTGCTTTAGTGTCTGCGAGGAGGGTTCGGCTGAGGGTGGTTTCATTTTTTTTTTTTTTCTTTTTGCATCTTTGAGGTTGAGAGGTGCTACTTGCCACAAGGGAAAGGGAAAGACAATAAAGTGGAGGGTGCCAAGGGAAGGAGGAGCCAGGTCTATCACAACGGACAGCAGCGAAACAGACAGGTACAACTCCACATACACACATACACATATACATATATATATATACACACAGGAAAAACTCATTTACTTGCAAACATCACAGGAAAATTAAAGCTGGTGGGCATCTAACCGGGAGAGCGTGAAATGGCTGGAGAAAAGCAGGTGTTCTGTTTCCAGTTCAAATCAAATCATCAGATTATTTCTACTTCCCATTTCAGTACAATCAACTCCCTCCAGTTAAAACTTCTTCTTCCTCTTTATACATTTAAAGCACTGGAAATAAACAGCGTACTAACTTTATGTTGCACTTAATCTTTTTCTAGTTTTATGCAGAGAAATGACTATGAAGCGTGGTTATGTAAGCATGAAGCCATATGGTGGTGTGCCGACATAAAATGGGAGAAGACTGATGGGAAAGATCAACATTACACTGTTTACTGTAATATACAGAAGCAGTTACTTAGCTCTAGAAATAATAATGTTGCTAAAGTCATGAATATTAATAACTACACAGTTTATACACAAACTCCAGTATTTGCCAGTAGTCTCGTTAGCAAAAATTGAAGCTAATAATAACAGATGGGGACAAAACAACAAGTTTTAAACGTACCTCAAATCCACCGATAACCAGCAGTGCGTTTATATTGTGCTTTCGCATCTGCTCGGCAATTTTGTCAACGTGCTTTGCAGGAAGTGTTCTGAGGAAGGCAGACAGAGGGAATTATGATTTGTTTTCAACTTGATGGAGATTTAATGGTGAACAGATGCTGCTCCATCAAGGCCTTTACTTTACCTTTTGGTTCCCAACAGGGAGCCACCCTGTCCTGTCCACCCTCCGACATCCGCCCATTTAATCTCTTTAATCTGAAGGGGAGACAAGGGCAACACATAAGCTATTACACGTCTTATTAGAGCACTTCTTCATGGTTTTAAATGAGGGCTGTCACTGTGTCATAAAATTAAGCCTGAATCAATTTAAAAAGAGTAATTTGTTGGGATAAATTATAACAGCAATCACAAAAATGCAACAAAGACTTTTACAAAGTCAACCAACAGCTGTATCATCCTTTCATCCACGATGTAGAAACCAAAGGACGTCTCAGATGTTCTGGTGTTGTTACTGTCAGATCAGGACGGCTCTGCTCACTGTTGTCCTCCAACAACAATTATTAGCTTACTTTACGAATGGGTCAATAGGTGGTGCAACAGGTCAAACTGATAGAAGTAGCAGAGAGCATTCAGTACAAGTGATATTACCTCAAATGATCTGATGCACTTAGAGTGTGTGTAGATCATGGATGAATCAACTGGTTCTCAAAAGTGAGTCAGTGCAGAAACAAAGAAAAAATTTACAAAAAATGCAATACCCTAAATGACCACTAGATACAAACTCTGGCTCCAACTAACTTCAGTCCAATTTTCAATGCTGAAATATTCAGTCAAGTCATTCTGATGTCAATAAGCTAAAGCCAACTCTCCTTCTCAGTGATCTGGTCCATGTGAAAATCATTTCATCATTAAGGAGATATTAAGGTGAGGTTAGTTTGATTGACAGGTCTGATCTCCGCTGATTTACAGCTGTTTGGAGGCTCATTCACTTCCACCGCCTCCTCTCTCCTCCCTTCATGTCCAAATATGGTCACTTCTGGCTCCAAACAACCAACATGGCGACGTTCAAATGTCAAACTCAAACTCATAAACGAACGGGTGAAGTCACGTTAGCTTAATCCATTCTTTAGCTGCATTTCGAGCAGTTTGGTTGGGATGTGATGTGGGGTCCAAATTTTGAATCAAAAGCTACCACCTTAGTTTAAACACTAAAAAAATATCAGCACAATTAAATGTTTTGACACTTGTTTAAAAAATGTTCAAAAAATGTGTGAATCCTCTGCCTGATTGTTTCTGTGTTGTTGTGCTCCATTTAAAACACATGGTACAGCTCGATGTTACCAGCCTCTTTGTATTTCTCACACATCCTCCTGAGGTTTCAGCACAGAGATTGTGAAAAGCAGAGTTAATTTGCCGGACAGACTCTTTTATATCGCAGAGTAACTGCTCCGGTGGAAACACAGAGAGGTGTGCAGCAGAGTCCCTCAGCAGCAACTGAATTATAGAAATCCATTACTCCCCGTGGTCTAATCTTCTCGGGGTCAGCTGGCACAGTCTGATTTGAGCTGGCCGGGCCTCTCGCAGGATGTTTAACTAACCGGTGATATCGGAGACATTTTGATGAAGATAAATGGTCACATTGTTGGTTAAGTGCAGCTATTTAAGCTTTCACACTGGGAAAAGGGTCAGGAGAGGAGAGAGGAGTGTAAAACCAGTTTCACCAGTTATGGAACAAAGACACAGTCTCAGATGACAGGGCAGGGTTTCAATTAGAGCTCACATGGGGAACGTCTGCTGTTACCTTACATTTAAAACTCACTCTATTGAGAGCTGAGAATCATCACACTGATTAAAAACCTTCAAACTGTGTTTTACAAACTTGTTCTATTGCCCTCTACTGGTTCACTGTGGTACTACATCAGCTTCATGCAGAGCGGGGCAGAGCAAGTGTGTTCAGGAAATTGGTTTAAATTAGTGTGGACAGATTATCCCTGATTGATGTTTAGTGAGGGAGATTACAGTGATTGTGCACTGTCTGTCTGTCTGTCAGGAAGAGCTATTAGTGCAAAATGTGACCAAATCTAAACATCAACACAAAGCCTCTGTAGTACAGTACAAATATATCAGTGTTACATATTTATATATCAGTCTGCACCTTGTCTACTGTTTTCACTGGACTTGACACTTTTTATTGTTTATCACTTAATTCTGTACAGGACTAAATATGAGGGTGGCATGGTGGCGCAGTCCTCAGAGTAACCAAGAAGGTTCTGGGTTTGAAATTCTCCAGGTCCTCCTGAATTGTTAGGTGAGTTAATTGGTCATAGGAGTGAGTGTGGGCATGGATGGACCTGCAATAGAGTGGCGACTTGTCCAGGTTGTACCACACCTCTTGCCCATTGCCAGCTGTGATAGGCACCACTCCACTTGCAACCCAATTGGATAAAGAGCCATATAGGGATGGGGCCGATCTGATTCAGCCTGTGTAGATTTCCGATCCATAAGACATGTCTGTGCTTTAATATTTTCTGCTGAAATGACTCTACAAGTGACTCCCTACCGGCTGCTCTGCTGCTGGCTGCAAACTGTGGAGTGGATTTCCTGAATGGAGGCGAGACGTGGATTGGAGAGATGAGCACGAATACAGAGAGCACCGAGAGGCAGAAGCTCTGTCGCTAAATACAAAACAACAAACTTAATTTAACATCGTTACACATGAGCGTGTGCTGCGCCTCGTTCTGTTAGCATCACAATGACAGCATCACAGTCATGGTCAAGCACATCCTCGCCTGTAATAATGCCCAACTACACACAACTATTACCAACAAAATAAAATGTATTCAGACTGTGGGCATTTCACTCTCAGAATATAAAAGTATTTTTCTAGTATTCTCTCTGTTTCAGTGGCAATACATGAGATCTGAGGTTAACTAGTCTCCAACCAACAGCCTTATGTTTTCTAGACATCGTGATTTCCCAAAACTGAATAAATACCGCACATAGCAACACAAAACTGCTTTGCTAGCTCAATCATGTTGTAACTAGAATACCCGCTTAAAAAACTATTTTTTTCATGGACTGATAGTTAAACTTCTGCCTCTGTTTCTACGTCATTTTTAAGCTAACAGGTGCCGTGACACATCTCAGTGAAATGTTTCATGTTGCCAGGAAAACCACACCAACTCGGGCAATAAGATGGACGGAGTAATATTTTCAGTGATAAGATATTTTCATGTGAGCACCTGTGCTGTCTTGTTCATTTGAGAACATTATAAACATCTAATTGATCTATTACATTACTATTGTAGTCAAAGGAAGCACAGGAATCCTGTGCTCCAGAACAGGTTTCCTGTGTTCCTGTATTTACAGCCTCATATAAAGTCAACAATAATGACAATAATAATATTAAAGCAAACAGAGCTCTGGTATCGGAATCGGCAAATATTCAAACTCAGGTATCGGGATCAGATCGGAAGTGAAAAAATGTGGATCAGTGCATCCCTAGGGCCATAGACAATGGATGAATAGATGTACTAAATACAGTATAAAGTGTGATATGCAAAGGTATATATAATGTTTTTCTACTTCTACAGGTCTACTTCTGTGTTCACCTTGAATATCTGCTCCTGAAACACTTGAATTTTCCTTTGAGGATTAATAACCATCTTAATTTACCTGATCTTACAGAACTCACCTGTCCTTTGTAGAATCCCTCAAACCCATCACTGACAGCGAACATCTTGTGCCCCTCCGAGATGCCGACCCTGACAGCCGAGCGGACAGCAGCGTTCATGCCGGCTGCAGGGGCCCCGACATTCAACACCGCCACATTAAAGTTGCTCTGAGGATGTGAAACACACAACAACAGGTCACATATACATCTATACGGCAGCTACACTAATCTCACAGGCTGTATGTTGGAGGACAGTTCATATCGCTCTGCAGGGAGGGATCAATACATGTTCTCAGCTCCATGCTGGGACTACAGTGGTCATTATCAGAGATGCAGGGGGGGAGTGGGGTGGTGGTGAACCCTGAGGCCAGCTCCGCAGCATGGAGCCTGCCACACTGCCTGTGTCTACACTCGGCTGATCTTCAGTCTGAGCAGCTCCTGGCAGGGTTCAACATGTCCTCCCTCAGCGGGGGAGCCAGGTGTCATCTGATATCACTACACAGCACAACAACACTGAGCCACCTGCGCCCCATGTGAAGCCCACACTGGCTGCATTTATCGACTACACTGCAAATAAAGGCAGCACAGCAAGCAGGTAAACACAGCTCGGTATTATTGGTCACAACTATTTTTATATGGATGAAAGGTGACACCAGATGACTGATGAGCTACCACGCACCCGTGTTTAAAGAAATACCCACATTACAGTTTGGCCAAACCACTTATTTACAGGAAATCTTTACTCGGTAAGTGAGGCTTGGTTTGCAAAGTGTAGCTCTGAAAATAGCTGCATCGAGTCTGCAGCAGCTGAGTCATTATTTGTAGACAGAACCCAGGGACAGTGTAATGAAAAATTAAACCTCTCAGTGGCTTTGGGAGGCTGATCTGACACTTTAGAAACAACCTGCTCTTTAGGCTGTTGTGCTGGAAGCCTGCTACTGTTTGTGTGTGTGTGTGTGTGTGTGTTAGGAATGAGCAGGCAAATCTGACAACATCACTGTCAATGAGTTACTTACAGTTGGCAGTTCAGATTCTGGTTTACGGTGAGCGAGCAGTTTGTATGTCTTCAGGTTGTTTTCAAAGCTCCTGTAACAAAACCAAGGACAGTCTGTTCATATGAATGTATCATAACCATAGACTGTGAAAGATGGATGTAGCCACTGGGTCTCAAAATTGAAGTCAACGTGGCCACGAGAGCTCAAAGACGCAAGACTTAACTCAAAAACGGTCATTTTCAATTAAGTAGATATTAAGCTTCAAAAGGAGGAAGATTTAGGGGCGTGGTTGGTTTGATTGACACCTCTGCTCTCCAATGATTTACAGGTGGTTTGGAGGTTCAGTCACCTCAGCTTCAAGGGTCACACCCACCTCCTCACACCCTTCAAATCGTAATATGGTCACTTCTGGCTCAAAAAACCCCAACATGGCCACATTCAAATCCAAAACTCCTGGCTTCAAAATGTGACTCCACAAACTACCATGTGACATCACAGTGTTTACATCGTTCTACTGCTGATTCTTTCCCACTGTGCTGCTCCTGCTCATTAATGACTGAGTGTAAACAGCCGACTGGTTGTGTTCGAAAATAGCACAGTGATCCACTCTCACTACTACACCTGTCTGCAGTAAGCAACATCAAACTGATTGCTACGTCGTGACCTTCAGGGAAGTCGAGTCATACCTGCCCCGGAGCTTAACGGCCTCCTCAAAGCGCTTCTGGTCCATGGCCTTCTGCACCTCCTGAGTCTGTGGAAAACAAAGTGTTTGAATTCACAGCATTTCCTCTACATACAAAAGCATTGGAAAGTAGTTTCATTTATATCAGTTATGATTAAATACTAGCAGCAGAGCGTGTGATCTTTGAAGTGTCTATTATTAGCATAACAATACCCGTGTGCAGGACTACCTTCCCTTGAGTGTATTGAGAAAGAACAATCTGAGAGTAAACATGTCGTCATCCGCTGCAGAACAAAATAAAATGACTAATATGTAACCGTGTTTTGACCTGCACTGGAACAGGCTGTTTGGAAAATATTACAGTAGCAATATCTTCCCCTGAGTTCTGTCAAAATCCAAGCGTGCCAAGCAAGTACAACTACAAAGCTCCTTTGTGTGTTTCTATGGAGATGGGTGACTCTTACATCATCATTTTCGCAGTCGCCGCCAACCCAGCCGAACGCTTCAGATAATTATTAACCAGACACAACTGCCTCTCGAACAATACGACTCTCGTGTGAACATTAGTGCCACTCCAAGCCCAATTGGCTGTGCTGTTTGTCATCATTACTTAAGCTCCTCGTCCCCACTGACTCTGATTCTCTCTGCTCAGCTTGTGCACTTTTGTAAATATGAGTGTGTGTGTGTGTGTGTGTATGGGTATTGAATGTGTTGGACTGCTTCCAGTACAGTGCAGCTCTTACCATCTGTACACACTCCATGAGAGGCAGGCGCACCGATTGGTTCCCAGACAGAGAGACCACACAGGCCGGAGTGTTGGCTGTGGTCTCCAGAAGGGCGAGGACGGCCTCGACACCCATACGACTGGCCTGTGTGTGAGCAAACACACACACACACAAATCTACATCATCATCATCACTCTGCTTTTCCTGTACACTCATGTTTTCTGTGTCAGCATGTTCCTCCCCAGCTCATTTTATTTATTTAATTTTCCTGTATCTTGGTTTGTGTTAAACCGGACGGGATCTGCTGCTTTCTGTCTCACTGCCTCACGTGCTGAGCCACAAATCTGTTAATGTGCTTAACCCTAAAACCCCAGGCTGAGTTTCTCCTCAGACTGACTCATAGGATTAAACAGGAAACGTTCTGGGTAAGTGGGCTAGTCCAAACAAAAATACCAAAGAGGAGCATTAGGCTACAGTGTGAACATTTATATCTGGAATTTTTATTGCTACAATGGGGCAAAGGTCGAGTGGGCCGAGGAAAATCCATGGATAATCAGTTTGATGAGAGATACAACTGATAACTTTCTCATTTCATCCGTTTGCCTTGAAAATGTAAAAAATCCGCAAAACATGTCCACTAAAGCAGCCCGGCATTGTTACCTCCACCTAGGAGGTTATGTTTTTGCTGCGGTTTGTCTGTTTGTGTCTGTTGGTTTCCACAATAACTCTAAAAGTTACAGACGGATTTTGATTAAATGTTCAGGGATTGTCCAGATGGGGATAAGGAACAAATGATTACATTTTGGAAGTGATCCGGATCACCGTCTGGATCCAGGATTTTTTTGAAGGATTCTTTAACATTGAGAGATAGGACCATATGCGACATTTCTGCATATGACTCCACCAAAAATGGTCAAGACACTTTGAAAAAAAATACAGGACAAGTTTCTAACATGGTCTACAATATATCAAAGATTGATCCGGATAAAGGAATAATTTCAGATAATATGATCCAGAATATGAAAAAATGATCTCTGAAACTTGCATCATAAAAAAACAAATAAGCTAGAAACATGCAACAGACATCTTTAAACAGCCACAACGCTGTGGAACTAATATTGATATAAATAAACACAAGACTAATACTAGTAATATCTTTGGTGGAAGTCACAATATGGAAGAAAATGTTGTGTTTGGTGGAGGTCTGTGCTCTCCCAGTGCTTTTCTAGTTTGTTTTGCGATCATATGTCACAGAAAAACAAAGCTCTGGGGGTCCCTTTAGAGGGAAACTCTGAGTTTTCAGTTCCAGAAAGAGGGATAACTTCAACTCTGAACCAGTCACAGTGGTAAGACTCTGTGAACCTAACCTGCTCACTAGCAGGTTTTCTTCTACAAACCCTGAGTTTATTTTAATATTAATTCACTTATTAACCTACTTTACAAGATATTAGGTGAGATAATTTCTGTGTGTTAAACAACTTTCTGCTTGGATTAAAGATTCCACAAGTTGAAATAGTTACTGAATTATAGTTGTTTAATATGTCAAGTATCATTAAACTAAAGTGATTTACAATCATAAGTCAAAGTAAACATTTGCTTTCCCTGTTTAAACTATATTGAATATTTAATTTTACAATTACAGCTAACTACAAATAACATTTTATTCAGTTACATTCCAACAATTTTTCACCTGTAATATAAAAATAAAGTTAAATAACCAGACTACCACAGTCAAAGTTACCACTGACACACTCAGTAATTCTCTCTCCTCTTTCCTCATAATGTCCACTACTGGACATATGCAGCAGGTCACCACATCTCTAACTTCTGTTTGTTTTCCCTGTTGCCATGGTGACTCATCGTAACAGAGCTCCATTGATGATGGCTTTCATGCACATGCTTAACTCGAGGAGACTCTTCTCAGAGATAAACTCAGAGTTTATTAAACCTCCTTCAGGAACGGAGCCCTGATGTTCGCCAAGTTCAAGCCTGTAAATTTTTGGTATTTTTGCCTGATTAACGACAAATGCGATTAAACAATTATCAAAACAGTCATGTCATTGACTCACTGGTCAAAGCGGTGAACCTACCAAGATGCGGTCGAAGGCAGACGGGGTTCCTCCTCTCTGCACGTGTCCCAGGATTGTCACTCGTGTGTCGAAACCCAGACATTTGACAACAAGCTGGGAGGATACGATACAGAGGATTTAGCAGATATTATGACATCATGTATTATTATCATTCTAATGGAAATCTAATGTGAGATGGTACTAATTTATCTGATGCATATTAGTCATACATGTAGAGATGATGCCAGCAATACAATGATGTACTACAAATGTATATGCAAAAAGACACACACATAAACAACAACAGGCACATCACACAATGAAACACCAACAAAAGCTGAAGAGAAGGGGAAACAGCAAAGCACAAGCAAGCCATTCTAATTTTTCAGTCATGTTAGCGATGAGGTCGTAGCTCACAGCGGATCCCAGGCAGGGAGGGCTGCACAGAAATATGCAGGTACTGTAAAACAAAATTAAATAAAACCCAAAAAAACAGTTGAGGGGGAGTGGCACGCTGTGATAATCCCTCTGGGTAGAGTGTGGTTTTTAAAGCACTATGTGTGCAGCAGGTATAAATAAGTGTCCTCTGGGAGTGAGGTTTAGTGAGGGTGTCGTACAGCAGTGGTACCATGAAAAGCCGTCTTACCAAACTAGCGAGTGTGCCTGATAGAGCATTCCAGAAACACAGCAACAGAGTCAAAGCCACACCAGGGCAGCAGTACAGTAGAAGTAGTGGTAGTAGTAGTAGAGGTCATACAGGAGGCAGTCGAAGCTGGTTTCACTCTGTCACCGTACTTACATTCTTAACATAGTCAGTGGAAATGAGTTTGTTGCTACGATCAATCGCCCCCTCGGCTACAATTATGATATTCAGCCTTTTCATCCCTGCTCGGTTCTACAGTGGAGGGCGTGGTGGAGAAACAACATGACAGAAAAACTCAGACTGTGGCTGTGACGTGGGCTTTCAGAAGCACGGGGCCCAGACGACGAGGACACGTCCCTTCACGATAAAAATCTGTGTCCGCACTTTGTAATCAGCAGGACTCTGCCTTTGGTATTGCTTGTCAACACTTCATTATTATTATTGGATTAGTTGAACTGTGTATCCAGGCGATCTGTAACTCTGGTTTCCGTCAGTCGGGTCTCCGTGCTTCTGGCTTCCCCTTTCTTCACACAGATCCTTGTACTCACATCCTTGACAAAACTAGAGGTTATAGGCTTCCCATGCCTGTCAATGGCTCCCTCTGCAACTATGATTATGTTCAGCCTTGTGCCCCTGGAACGGGTCTGAATCATAAAACATTGTTTTCAAAGCAGAAAAACACACTAAACACCTCACATCAATCTTCTCTGATTAAAAAAAAAAATCCAACAATAAGAAGTTGTGCAGAGGGAAAACATCATCAAGTTAAATACAACCTTACACAGCACAGACAGTGGTATTATGCTTCATTGATTTTACAGTGGGGAAACAAGTGTGACTGTGTTACCGCAGATAGTTTCTGACACATCTTGTCCTCCCAGCCGTCCTCCGGAGGCATTTCAGGGATCAGCACCCAGTCCGCTCCGCAGGCCAGGGCGCTCACCAGGGCCAGGTAGCTGAGATAAAACACACAACACTTGGTTTATACACACAGCTGATAATGTAAGGTATGTTTTTCTTTTTGGATCAAAGTTTATGCATTCTTACCCGCAGTGTCTGCCCATGACCTCCAACACAAATGTCCTCTGGTGACTGGAGATAAGAGGAGGACATGAGTTAGTGGTGCATCTTAGGAATACATCATAGACCACAGTAGTGAGGAACAGAGATTTGAAAGATGATGCTAAACAGAGCTGAAACAAGCTTAGATGAGGTGATATGATGCATGTGCTTGAATTGTAGTCCACTACGATAACTTTTAAAACTATGTTACATTATCTACAGGTCCTTTGATTTAGTTACAGATGGGGAAAAACATGTGTGATTTGGATTTAAACCATTAACTGTATATAAAAAATGGACAAAACTACCATCACCCATTGGTTTGTGGACTCGTATTTTGAAGCAAGGAGTTTGGTATGTGAACGTGGCCATGTTGGGTTTGTGAGGAGGTGGGTCTGACCCTTGAACCCTAGGATGCTGTCCACTGTATATGAGACTTGAGTTGAGGCCAGGTCTCATTGGAGACCAGATCTGCACTTTTTTACATTTCCACTTTGGCTTCACTTTTGAGACCCCGCCCACTTCTATACAAAGTTTATGAGAAACAAACATTTTCACAGATGTCCTGGTTTTTCCTGCCATTTTTAGACATGAATGAACCTATGCAACGTTTATTTTCCAGTTAAGGATGCAAGCTGCTGCTGCTGCTCCGTCCTCCCCCTCACCTCTGTGCGGTTGTCATGATCGCGTCCACCACCTCGATGATTCTGTGCAAAGCTGAGTCAGTGCCGATTGTCATGTCAGTTCCACAGAAGTCGTTGTCGATGGAGCCGACCATCCCCACGATGTGAAGAGCTGTGTACTTCTGGACGGCGTCAGCTTCGATCAAACCTGAGAGGATCATGAGGAGAGGGTTGAACCAGCACGTTTACCAGTGAGTTTTTTACAAGTTACTTTCACAGCTTGTTGCCAAAATATTACCGGATTGGCAAGAATGAAAGCTGCTAAGCTAAGGGGAAAAAACATAAACAGCCAAAGCTAGAAACACCTTCAAATTTTAACTTAAATTCAGGTTTAGGTCAAGTATCAGCTGTGAACAGAAGTGTGAACAGAAATCTCTGATACCACTGGTTCCAAGTGGTTTTTATCACTGTTGTACCTTGCTCCACCAGCTCTGAGAGCAGGCCGCTCCACTCCTCCCTGAAGAGGTTTGCTCCGGTCAAGCTGCCGTCTCCCCCGATCACACACAGGTTGGTGATGCCCCGCTGCACCAGGTTGTGAGCGGCCTTCAGGCGTCCCTCGTGGGAGCGAAACTCTTTACAGCGGGCGCTGCCGATAACGGTCCCACCCTGAGGACAATGAGGACAAAGTGTTTTCAGCCTAAATCACTTGTTTTTTTTCTTGTGACTTTAAGTTCCTTGGTTGTTTATTTACAGGTCAGTGGTGTGTACTTGGTGCAGTGAGGGGTTCAGTGTCTTGCTGAAAGACACAAGATAAACACAGTGCGTGTTAGGATGTGAGAGGATGACATCTCTAACCACAAAACGACCTTATCTCCTGTTTCACATGACTTCTAAGTTCCTCTTTTTGCTCTACTGTCTGAGAGATAAAATGAAGTTGCTGAATGAATAAACTTTAACAACTATTGAAAATACTTCATGAAACAGAAGTCCACATGTGAGAGGGCAGCAGTTTGTGAATCCACAGTAATTGGATTACATGTGTGAAGTGCTTCCCGTGATAGTTACTCACCACTTGCAGCATGCTGGACACACTTTCCCATGTGGCTTCCCTTATGTTCTCCCCACCGTCCACCATACCCTGATAACCCTGACAGGAAAACACAAGATTTCCGTAAATAAATACCACAGCTTAGAAAACATACAAACAGCAGAAGCAACAGCTGCAGTGAGCAGAGTGCACTCCAACAGTGCTCATTAGGTCATCACTTACAATGAACTTATGTAATATAAAACAATATTTCAACTTAACCCACAGCAGTACGAATAATTTAAAGTCCATCCATCATTTTAAGCATTAAGGAGCAGTGCTGCAGTGCTGTGCTACCTGAGAGGGAGGGTGAGGGAGTTCGTATGTAGCATCTGTTAAGGCCTCGAGTCAGTTATGTAACAACTCGCTGGGCGAGCGGGACCTATACATGCACAGATGTGCTGGGATCACAGGATGAGTACAGACTTCCAAAAGCAACATCTGCTACATGAAAATAAACATCCCAGTATTCATATATGCAAACTGGGACTACTGGTACTACTAAAATACTACAAAAATGCAGATTTCCCTTTAGGACATGTTGATGATAATTAATCAGAAATCATGTATTTCTTTTAGCTGTGCAGGGTTTACATATTTTAATTAGTGTGAAAGCACTTTAAGAGTATGTAGCTTCTGTATTTCCCAGAAAAAACTGGATACTTAGGCGGGACAAGACATTTGGAGCAATCTGATTGGACCATTGAAACACAATGAAACATCACAGCTAGCTATCCAACATTACTAGATAACCTACATGGTACTATAGCTGCTACTACTCTCTGTAGATGTTTTCTGGTGGTAATCTGAACTGTGCTGCTAACAGCAGATTGATTGACAGGTGGATGTAAAGATACTATTGGTTGAAATTGCTCCAGACAAGATGATGATTTTTTTTTTTAACCCGGAAGTAAATGTGATAAACTTTGATATTAAAAAAAAATAATAATTTTTGTAATTTTTTTGACTAACATCATTAAGTAAGTGAACAATACGACCAGTGATGGGATATAAAAGGATTAAAAAGACATTAGATTATACATTGATTTCCTATGCTGGACCCACTATCACAGCATCACAATAATTACTTAAAAACTGTTTCAAAACTGCCTAAATACTAAGTACGAGAGTTTGGTCTCACCTCATGAATGAAATAAACTTTAGCTCCGACATACAACCCCATTCGAACCACAGCCCGTACAGCTGCATTCATCCCTGAAAAGGAAAGAATTAAATTAGAATTAACGCAGTGATATCAACCATAAAACAGTGTTTGTGTAGTATAACTCTGAGGTGATGAGCAGGCTGCACACAGTGAAAACACAAGAGATCTAACGACAGCAAATCACTGTGAAAGTCTTTATTTACATCACAGTCCCACACTCTGAGCTGCATGGATATTTATTTCATCTCTTTAAAACTTTAATCTGCTTTAAATGTGTGAGTTTCTGTGTGTGTGTGTGTGTGTGTGTGTGTGCGTGCAGCCTATCCGCGTTTATACTGTCTGTCTGTGGCTCGGGCCAAAATTTTTTCTCATCTCAGCATACAGCCATTTTTGGTCAAAAGGTTTCCCAGCTCTTCCTCCTCCTCCTCCTCCTCCTCTTCCTCCCCCACAACCAAAAAAAGAAAATAT
>OOFC01031615.1:1859-24118 GCA_900323345.1 Pseudochromis fuscus | reverse complement strand
CCTCGGTGGCATTCACATTGCCGAGGATAGTCCCTCCTCAGTGTACCTGGCCGTCATTCGTGACATCATCTTTTACGCGACACACAGATGTGGAAAGAAGCGATGGAGGAACAACTTTTTAACTTTTTTAATTTATCCCTACACTGCTGCAAAGTCCTGCGGTAGCCACGTGCAGCCATCTGGTCCGAGAGTTGTTTGTAAATCCTTTCATTTCGGACCGCGCTGTCCAGCTCCCGCTGAATGTTCTCATCTGCGACTAATGTCTAAAAGGTTTGCACCTTGTCCTGAGTCCATGGGGCAGGATTTCTAGTAGCTGATACAATTTCTCTTCTTGTTGTTATTTTAAACACGTCTGCTCGGTTCGGCGAAGATTTAAAAAAAGACGTGCTTGCCGGGAGAGATTACATGCAGCGCAGTGATGACGCAACGACACAGTGACGATTCCTACCAATAAGATTTTAGTACCTGCTCCGACCTGACCAGGTACTTTTTTTGGAACCGCCGGAGAGGAGGTACGAAAAGTTGTACCAGGTACCAAGTTCCAGGTACTTTTTTTCCCGTGTGAATGCGCCATTTCCGAAACGAAGAGAAGCGAGTAGGTCCCAGTGTGAATGAGCCATAAGTGTATCCTCCTCTTGAATGGACACTTGAACAGATCAGTACAGATTTAATATATTTATCATAGATTATGACCTTTTCACCGCTATGTTGAAGTGAGTCGACCCGCACGCACATCTAAAACTAGTTACTTGACTCTTTAATTACCACTTGCCCTCTGGTACTCTGGGGAGCATCCACAGCTTTCTGTCCCTCTGAATAAACAAACCAAACAGTGCAAAGGATGAAGTTGTTTAAAGTCCAGGATTTTACTTGTGGCACCAGTACAATCAGATATTCAGAGAAAAGAAAACATTACCCAATTAATATTTGTTATATTTATCAGGGGTTATCTAAGCTAGTTTTCATTACTAAACACAGCTACAGGACTTACACCCTCAGCTCTCTCTCTTTGATCAAGCCCATCTCTCTGGGTTTCTCTGCTTCTGCTGCTGTTGGCACAGATGCTGTCAATGAATTTTTCCATATTTGGACGAAGCACCGTCCAGAACCTTTCACATTTCGCTTTACATTTTCTCTCCATGTTGCAGACTGCATGCTCAATCTTGTTTCTGAGTCAGTCCACTAAAATAGTTGCTATATTTCCACGTTTCAGCATGCAATGAAAATCAAAAAATACATCACTAAAATTATTTCAATTATAAGTTTATACAGTAATTTGCCACAACATGGGAGGTAAAAAAATGTTGCATGTTTGCTTTTGTACTCCGGTTTCCTCCCACAGTCCAAAGACATGCTTGTTAGGTGAACTGATCAAAGTAAACTGACCATAGTTGTGAATGGGAGTGTGAATAGTTGTTTGTCTATGTGTTAGCCCTGTGATAGGCTGGCAACCTGTCCAGGGTCTACCCCGCTTCCTGCCTGATGACAGCTGGGATAGGCTCCAGCAGACCCCTGCGACCCAAGTGTGGAGAAGCAGGTATAGAAGATGAGATGTTTGGTTCAGTATGATAAAAAAAAGAAAATGCAATAATCCTCAGTGCCATGCAGGATGATTTAAATAGCATTAATGGACTGAGCATTTTAGCAGGGCAGGAAGTTTCCATTCAGAGCTGCAACTTGCTTTATCCAGTGTTTGCATATAGCTTCATACTAGTCTGCATAGTGTTTTTACTGAAGTCAAATTGTGCCCACACTTTACTTTTTCTGTACCAGCTGTTTCTCATCTGAACCCGACTGCTTACACTTCTCCAGCTGAACTCATTTTCAGCTGAGTCGCTTTAACCAACCCTACCCAAACCTGAGCCTAGTGTGGTGACAATTGAAGAAATTAGCATACAATGACTATTTTTGTAACAGTGACAGTCTGCTGTGTTTTTGGTAACAATGGCAGCAGCTCTCATACGTGCCACTTTTATTTGGCGCTGTACAAGCTTTTATATGAAAACAACGGCAGGGAGCGACTGCAGGCTGACGGGGAGTGTTGAGGGAAAACAACCAGCCTGGCCAACATCACCAATAACTAAGTGCCTAAAGGCTGGGAATTCGTAACACTTAGGCCCATATATGGTATTGTACAGAATAATATACAGGAGAAGCTGTAGGTCTGATTCCTGTTTGGGAGCCAGGAGACGCTGAATTATGTTCCCACTGAAGAAGTCAATATCATGTTTAACTCCACCTCAGACTTTTGTTGACTTTATAAATCATGATGACAGAGCAGGTTGTGTCTTTCAGAATAAAATGCTCTGTCACTTAGAGACAGATGTGCTGCTGATGTTCAGCTGTGGTTCAACTTCTGGGATGAAGCTGCCACTGAAAGCTTCCTGCTAATTGAACACAGATGTTTCAGCACAGCCATGGTTGTGTGTGAGAGAGATGTGAGGAAACTGTATTCACCTTGAGTGTGTAGCACAATTATGTTCAGTAAGTCAAAGATACTGACCTGTTTCTGCACCAGAGATCGTTTAACCCTTTAACACCTGAGCCTCCAAATTTCCACCTGGACTTTTTATGCTTGTTTTGATTTCAAATTCAAATTTAACATGTAAAATCTAGCATTCATGTGCAGTTGCAGTGTTTTTGTTAACTAAAACTCCAAATTCAAAATCCGTTTTTGTGTTTTTCTGCTATTCTTGTTTCATCGTCCCTGTTATTACACTCTTACAACACGTAGTAAATCAGCTGTTTTGCCGGCGTCTGAGAGAGGTGCTAGTGAAATTACCGTAATGTAACTAGAATATAATAAATCAGTGGTTTTGCCGGCTTCTGTGAGGTGCTAGTGAAATTACCGTAATGACACCATATTCACTGTAAAGTGCAACATCTCAGCTCTCTGAACTGAATTTTTCTGGTTGCACAAACCGTGACATAATTACGGTAATCGAAAAAACGCATGTCCAGACCTGTCGCTGACCACACGCTGGGAATTAAAGGGTTAATGGTTTTATTGTAGATTGATATTGTCCATCAATCTGTGCTGAACATCAAAAAAGGTAAAAACACGCTTTATTTATTTATTTTTGCAAATCTGTGAAACATTACAGCTGAAATTTCTGCACACAACCTGACACTGTGTTGGGTCTGTTCACCTTTCAGACGACAGTGAAGCAGCCACAAGGCTCTGACTGTCCTGTGGTGGCCCTGCTGTATTTTAGACTTTAACCACACAAAACATCTGCGGCAAGACCTGAAGACAGTTCACAGACTTCTCACATGATCTAGAGAAGTTTTCTCAGTGTAGCATTATGTTTACACCCAATTGCAAACTTTTCCTCAATAGATCCTGGTTTATTATTAAGTTGATGACAAAAAAAGTCAAAGTAATGAGCCAGGGGAGCATCAGTGTCAGATGATGATCAGACTACAGTGACTGCAATGCACATGTTAAAATATTGTATATTTGTAAATCTTATTTATACAATTTCTGCACAGTAATATCTTTTTGCACTAAAATTCATATACACACACTATTTCTATACATTTTGGTTTACATTTCTATATTTTCTGTGTATTTATATGCTCTATATTTTGGTGGTTGTTGCATTGAATCGTACTTATTGGCAAGCTAGTAGTTGTACTGATGCACTGATACTGATGCACAGTGGGATGAGGAGGTTTTCAACATATTGTGAAACTGACAAATAAAAAGCTCAAATGTTGAATCTTGAGTTTTGAATAATTTTCTGAAGGTTTGTCACTATGAGATACTGCCTCCACACTGCAGTGTATATGATATGATGATTTCATCCACTTTTAATATACACCTATAACTTGAGCAGCTCTCTATTAAAACTCTTTCTCCTGCATCACAGCCACACTGTTATCTGCATTTATTTTCAGTCTCATGATGAGTTTTTGAGCAGCTTTGGCTCGTGACTATGAACTGAGTACTTTATTGTAGTATTTTTTCCAGCAAACAGAATTCATTGTTTCTTTCCAACCACATGCTACAGCAGCTGAGTCCATTAATTCGACTCCATCCATTCTCTGGTGAACATTGTGCTGATCAGGAAAAATAAGGGAAAAATAAGTTTTTACTTTGACTTGTTGACAGATAAAATTTCATGTTTCCTTATTTACTTTCTCCATCAACCTGATCCAGTTTGTTTATGATTGTTATTTTGTACAGTAGAGAGGCAGTGACATGTTTGGACAAAACCTCCCTGCCTGATGGTCCTGAATTATTTCAGGACTGACTTCGGCCCATATGCCTCACACTGTCACTGTGCCTGACTAACACTCTCTCTCAGTGTACGTGAAAACCACAACAGACCTACGGCTCTTTTTTTTTTTTTTTTTTACAATTGAGAAAATGCTGTTTGATGGGTTTATGTCAGAAAATAACATACCCCACATATCAGCTTTGCCCACAGTATTTTTTCAATAGTTTTCATCATCAGCATCGACAGAAAAAATAGACTCAATCAGGGTGAACTCCTCGAGCTGTAACAGCATCCCAGCCCGAGGATTTAGGATCGAATCCAGGTACGCTGAGATAAAATACCACGTATTGCTACAGCGCTGTCATTGTCAGGCATTGTACTCTGTCGCAGCCATCTTAGGATTGCATAATTCATAGGCACAGCATAGGGACCCGTCACTGTAATAAGCCAGTGTGACATGGATCCTCACCTCCACCAGTAAAGAACAGGATGATGTATAAAAAAAAAATCACCTCAGAGGAGCTGAGGAGTACAGTGTGCTGTAGACCGCGGCCATGTTCGGTGTACACATTGACAAATATTCTGATAAACTTGGGATAAATACTTTTTTTACACTTAGAGACTTTTTTTAACCATCTGGACAACACCAACGTGATTGGTCAGCACTTATTTTTAACCCTGACAACGGTGTGGCCACAGACTGTGTGTGGAGTGGACTAAACTAACATGATGACACCCATTGTTTTGAAGGCAGGAGTTTAGCATTTTAGCGTTGTTGGTTGTCTGGAGCCAAACCATATTTGGATGTGAAAGGCGGGAGGGGGGAGGGAGGAGGCAGGTCTCACCCTTGATCCTGAAGACGCTACCCAATTTGACTTGAGTTCACGGCTGATCTCATTGGAGACCAGGTTAATGACATCAGAGCGACTTGTGAACATTTTTAATAATTGAATATTTCATGATTGAAAATGATGATTTTTGTATGAAAGTCGATTGGAGCCAGAGTTTTTTGGAGTATTGCACCTTCTTGTACATTGGCTTCATTTTTGAGACACATTGCTTTGTCCATTGTGAAATCTATGGGTGTGGCTCAGTGGCTCACAGTTGGCGCATTTACACTGGTAACCTACTCGCTTCACTTCGCCTCGGCTCGCTTGGGTTTCGGCCCCTTCGGTTGCATTTACATTACCGAGGATAGTCCTTCCTCCGTGTAGCTGGCCGTCATTCGTGACGTCATCTTTTATGCGATTCTTTCGTTTCTGACCGCGACGTCCAGCTCCCGCTGAATTTTCTCATCAGCGACTAATGACAGAAAGGTTTGCACCTCGTCCTGAGTCCATGGGGCAGGATTCCTAACAGATGCCATTTCTCTCCTTGCTATTTCAAACACGTCTGCACGGTTTGTCAAAGATTTTAAAATGGCTTGTTTGTGGGGACAGATTACGTGTCGCGCAGTGATGATGCAAAGACACAGTGACAGTTCCGCCCAATAAGATTTTAATACCTGCTCCGACCTGACCAGGTACTGGAACCGCAGGAGGTACGAAAAGTTGTACCAGGTACCAAGTTCCAGGTACTTTTTTGTCAGTGGAAATGCGCCAAAACCGAAGCGTAGCAAAGTGAGTAGGTACCAGTGTAAATGCGCCATATGTGTATAAGTCTGCAGGTTAAACTGTCTCAGGTTGTACAGGTATTAGTGACACCACTAGCTCTCAAAACAAAAAACCCAATTGACAGAAGAGAAAAAATGATTCGAAGGGTAAAGAACTGACGCCTGATTGAGTTCAGTATAACTAAAGGTCAAACATCTTGACTGTTTTTTGACTAACATCATGCCACCAGCACACACACTGATACACATATTCAGCTTCAAATTAAAATGGATCCCCCCCACTGAAGGCAAATTAAGCAAAGGTCACATTTTTAAACACAACACAATACCCCAGACCCCACTAGTGAGATTTTGACAGAAATATACACAGAACGCACCTTGTGGTGAGGCTTGGTTTTCACCCTGAAATTTTGACACGATGACGCCACTGAAGGAAAAGTTTGGGAATGACTAAATTCATCTGGTTTAATCCTCAGGAGAACGTGAACGATCCCTGCAGAACTTGCTCAGATATTTCATTAGAGATAAAAGAGCATACATGATTTCCATCAGTAGAGCTGCTGAGAAGCTCACATGTAGCAGTGAGCTGCTTCTCACAAATTAAAATGAATTATGATCTTAATAATTTATAAATATCACATGGTTGCATAGTGCAAAGTCTTTTCTTTCTCCTGTCCGGCATCACTCGACGGTGAGGCATCAGTTCATTTGTTAAACCACCCTCGCTGCATTTCTCCTGTTTACCTGTATACACGTCTGAGTGTGTTGGCATGGGGCCCCTCTTTTCACTATCATCTCTCTGGTCCAGGATAAACTCCACTCCACCATCTGCCTGCTAATCGGAGTGCACAGGCTGTCCCCTCCCTGCACCTGTTCCCCCTTCACAGAGCCTGGTTCCCAGTAGCAGCAGAAAAACTGCCCACTCATGTAGCTACCAGCCAGCACCTACATCCACTTCACAACAGCACAACAAGGTTATTGTCAGTGATGTCTTCCCCACGTGGGAAGGTTCCTCATAGAGGATCTGTGCCTCATGCAATTAGACTTATTATTATCTTTATTATTATACAACAGATTTGGGGCACTTTGGATGCTGCTCTGTCTCTGTGTAACTTGAAAGAATTGCTGGCACCTTCAAAGCTGTCATGTTTCCTTTAAGAAAAAAATAAAACTGTCTTTTAGTGACATCAGAGAGGATCTCCTGTGGTTTCATGCGCTGAAAAGTGAACACAAAAGAAGATCAGAGAGATTCCCCTGGTGGCAGCTTGACACCATACTGTGATCTGACCTCAACATATTCCCTTTGTGCATGTGTGTGTGTTCTGCATCAGCTCCCAGTAATATTTATATGAAATCCTGAGGCTATACTTAAGGGTAGTTTGTCTTAATTAACTAAAATAATTGACTATTGGGTTCCCCTGGGAGACAAAATAACACCCACGTGATAGTTGGACCTCTCAGCCTCGCATCCACATCCATCTTTGCATGTACAAATATGGATGCAAGAACACACATGTGGCCCCTGACTCCTGCGCACGTGTGAGTCATGGGACTTAAATCTGATCCCATTTCCTCACGCACTTGAAGAACAGGAGACTACAAATCATCCTGGGACCAATCAGGGACATCGGGGAGTTCAACCGCCTCACTGTCTTATGTATGTGACACATGTGAACACACATAAACAACATGCACAACCACAAGTGTTACAACACACACACGCGAGCAGATGAGCTGCATCTTCCTCTCAGTTTCCTTTAATTTCCAGTGTTTGTGTTGGCGGGATCGGGTGAGCGATGTGTGTGTGTGTGTGTGTGTGTGTGGGTGGGTGTAATATCAGTGTGGGACCTGGGAGACTAAAAGAGGCTCCTCCTCACCAGTAATCTGTAACACCCCATGAGCCAAACTGGCCCACACCATCACCGATGCCCTCTGACTTAGGTCTCAGCTATAATTGCTCATGTGCAATGTACCAACGCGTTCAATATGGTGAATCTAGAGTTGCACTCCTCAGCCCATTAACAACCCAGTGCTCAGCACCTGAAAGCCCTGTGGGGTTTTTCCTGTGTGCCAGACGCCCTTCAGTGCACATAAACTTTGCCTAAAAGATAAGAAATGGGAACAGAGAATATGATACTGTGGCCAAAGAGGTGAGATAATCTGTGTGCAGTGCTGCCCTGAACTGAGCATTTATGTTTTGATATTGCTGCAGATGAAACATGGCTGTGGTGAAATATAATCTTCAGAGTTCAACTAAAACTGCGACACTGGCAGAGTGCTTGGTTTGCGACAGGTTGGGCAGACTCCCTCCGACATGTCATGGGTGATTACAAGGAACTTTTCTCATTGGCTGGGCTGGTTAATAGTCTGTAACACACAAGCTGTCAGTGCAGGTGGACAGGGGAGTAAAACAGGGGGGCCAAATGTAAATTATGCAGAAACACAAAACAATGGGGAGGAAAGTTGTTATATGCACAACAGGAAACAACAGAATTAATCACTGTGAATGTGTTTTTAGCTGCTTTAGTTTCAGAGTTTGGTGCTGTTCATGCTATGGTTCATATTATATTCAACACTAGTTGCAATCTGCTGAAGAAGAGAAACAAAAATTTATTTAGCAACGTTTTTATTTAACCTTGATTTTTCCAGGAAGTCCTTTCAGATTAAAAATCTCTTTTCCGAGGGAGACCTGGCCAAGACAGTGCATCATTACAGAAGAATATAAAATGTTCACAGTATAAAAACATTAAGACAATTCAGATATATAAATAAGAAATATTGGAACAAGTTCAGAAGAAACGAAGGAGAAAACTAAACTGATCAGGAAAAGCAGTTACATACATGGATTTTCCTTTATCAATTCAGGGAAACAAAATCACTGAGCTTTTAAGTGTTTTGGAGGTTGTTTAATGACCAAGGTGCATTATGGGAGAAAGCTGCTGTGCCAAGCTCAGAGTGAATCCTTGGTACCTGGAAGCGCAGCCAGCTAGCAGAGCACGAGTCATAAGTTGTTGATGGGTGAAGGAAGTGTACCTGAAGATGATGGAGGTTTGCCCAGTAGTAAATAAAGATGTAGCAGTGCTGCTGTCTCCTTGTGCTGAGTGAAGGCCAGGAGACACCATCATACAAAACACAGTGATGGGTACAGGATGGAGAGTTTGTGATAAAGCATAAGGAACTGTGATATACAGAGTCCAGCCGCAGCAATTAAATAATGTCCCCATGATCTAAAGTGCTTGGGGGCGGCAGTGGCTCAGTGGGTTGGGAACTGGAGGGTCGCCGGTTCAAGTTGGACAAGTCGGTTCAAGTGTAGAGTGGGTGCTGGAGAGGGGCCGGTGAGAGAGGGTGAAAGAAGTGTAACTAAATATGATGGAAGTTTGCCCAGTAGTGCTTTGTTAATAAAGATGTACCAGAGAGGGGCTGGTCCACCTAGTGGGCACTGCCGAGGTGCTCTTGAGCAAGGCATCGACCCCCCCCCCAGTTGCTTGATGAATGGCGGCAACCTCACTCTATGCCCTCGCTACACGTTACAGGGCCCTATACGTGTCTTCTTCTTCTGCTCCAGCTACAGCTCAGGTGGTAGAGCGGGTTAATAATAATGGTTTGGATTTATATGGCGCTTTTCTCTGGAAGTTTAGACTCAAAGGACTCGCACAGAGACTAATATTCATTCACACCGGTGGCAGTAAGCTAAGCTAGCCACAGCTGCCCTGGGGTAGACTGACGGAGGCGTGGCTGCTAATTTGCACCTACAGCCCCTCCAACCACCTCCAACCCATTCATCCAACATTCATGCAGGGCAAAGTGGGTAAAGTGTCTTACCCAAGGACACACTGACAATGACTGGGAGGAGCGGGAATCAAACCACTGACCCTTCAGTTGGTAGACAGCTGCTCTACCACTGAGCCAATGCCATCCAGTGAGCCACTACTGGGTTGCCTGTGAATGGTAAGGTTGTGGGTTTGATCCCCAGCCCCTCCTGTCTACATGTGAAAGTGTCCTTGGGTAAGACACTGAGCCCTAAGTTGCTCCCAATGGTCGTTAGCGCCTTCCATGGCAGCTCGTTAGCCATTGGTGTGTGAATGGGTGAATGAATTGCCTTGTAAAGTGCTTTGGCACTTAGCTAAGGTCAAGAAAGAGCTATATTAATGTACTCCATTTACCATTCTTCTTCTTCAAAACATCAAAACAGTGATTAAATACTCACCATATGCCTGAAGTTCACAGACTGTCAAGTAGCCCACCAGGCCTGTACCGTTTCACTGGACTTCTTCTTTTTGCAAGATTTGGTTACAGTATAAAGGTCAGTATCTCATAATCCAGTATATCAAGTGGCCGTCATGTCCACCTGACATTTTTGTTTCCTAAAATCCTTATAAACAAACAAGTAAACAAACAAATAATTGCAAATAGTGGATTTTTTACCAGATGTTTTTTTTTTTACTTGCTTTCATTCAAATACCCATGTTGAAAAAGAGACTAATCAACTATAATCTATTAGTTTCTATTTTTATTATTGTGACAGACTGGACACAGGCTGAGGTCTGTGGTTTAAATAGGATAAATTTCTGAAAACAGAACTTTATGATGTTCAGAGTTTACCATAAAAAGGTAAAACAAGGAGTAAAATAAGGAGCTATTTGTCATCTAAACAAAACATTATGAAGCAAACCTCAAAAAATAAAAGATTGATAGAAAGTACGCAGCTTTCAACGGCCTCTCCCTCCACCCAGCAGTCCCTCTAAATCACAAAGACTGATGTGCTGTCAAACTAACTTCCAAACACAGATATATAAAACTATTTGATACTTCCTCCTTGCTCCACAGTCTGTCACAGGTAACACCTGAAAAATCGTAACCTCTTACAAACTACTTGCAGCTTTCCTGAAGGCAATTAATCAGCTGCTGTCCATCTGGGAATTTTCTGCATAACTCCTTAATGCAAGATATTTATCTGGTAAAAGTTTTTACCTCTTGAACTGAAGCGGTGGTTATTTGTGAAGATGAATTTCCTCCTAGAAAGTTTGCCAAGTGCAAACTGATCAATCTTGTAATCTACGCCCTGATTAATGTGAAGTCTGGGTCAGAGTTTAAATTCTATTAAAGGCTCGCTATTCACCAGGGTATGGACTTTTTTAAGTAGTGCAGTTTGTATTTTTGGTGATGAAAGCTGGATCAGGAACCCATTCTTTGAATTTCGAAGCTGTTATGTAAAAAGTATTTTCTTTCAAGAATTATTAATGATGAGGTGAAGCTTGGGTTGAAGTGTCGGTAAGATAAAGTTGAGAAAGGATTAAGTGTCATTTCCTATGTTCTCACACGACCAAGCAGCTTCGAGTGAATTTCACACGTGACCCCCAGAAAAATGATCCGTGAATGTAAACTTTGTTTTGTAAAGAGGACAGATGAACAGAGGGAGCGGCAGAAAGAGAGAGATGAAGGCAAAATAGATGCAGTAGAAAGGGGTCAGAGGTCATGAAAATAAACATTCCCCTTGTTTGGACTAGTTTGTGTTTTCTCTGCGGGCCAGCGGTTCATTTCCTCAGGGTGCCATCAGCTTATGTTTCATTACTCCTGTATTTTTTTCCTCGGCCTTTATTTTGATGCCACAGTGGAATTCTAACAACCCCCCATTACGTATGAGAGGCCACTGTCTCGCACAGCTGTTCTCCCTTCAGCAGTCGCCTTCAGCCAGCTTCTCGCTTTGAGTTATTATTTCCTGTTGTCCCTTTGGATTCTTGAATTTCACGACATGTAGCTACAATTTTAAAATCCAGCTCCTGGGGTGCTTGGGAGCGCTGACCGCAAGGCCCGGCTAAAATAGTTTGGAGTCAGGAAATGAGATAAAAATGAACGTCAGGACGGAAAACAAGACGACGGTCCGCTCTGAGCTGTGAACAGGTTTCAGGCCTGTGAGAACTTTCCATCTGTGGGTGAGGGTTGCATGTGAGTTGCCCCACTGCCTTCCTGCCCCTGAGGGGGTGATGGCCGAGGACAACAGTTGAGTAACTGTTCTGCAACCTTGCATCTGGATTAGCGCGGCACATAAGCGTCATGGTAGACTTGACTGTCCGTACGCTGGATGATGAATGAGTGTATGAAGCAGATATGGAGCAACCAAATCTCTGCTGGGTGATTGCCTTGTGGAGTGTCAGGCCTCATTAGGGATGCGTTCAGCTCACGGTCACAGGGACTGGGGTCAGGGCCGGGACCCCCCCCTCCCGCGTCTACCCTTCCCACATCTTCCTCCACTTCCTGCCCCAACAGCTGGGTCTTCATATCCCTCCCTATACCGTCCACAGTCCCCCATACAGGTGGAGAAGTTAGTTCAAAGCAGGAGTTGGTGGTTTATATTAAAGCAAAGAGGTTATGTTTTTACCTGCTTTGGTTTGTTTGTTTATTCATCTGCTTGTTACAGTATTACAGAAAACTACTGGACAGATCTTGTTTTTGAGAGAGAGTATAATCCAACACAAGGTACAAATTATTACAATTTAGTCAAAAGGATATGAGATCATGCCAGAAAAAAAGTCCTACAAAAATCCTTTTTCAATTTTTTTTTAGAAGGTAGTGTTGCTATTTCACCACTAGAGGGCAGCAGTGTTCAGTCTGTGGCACCAATGCAGCTCATATGTAGAAATGTATGAAGCAAAAATTAGGCCAATGTGAAAGTTAAAAAAAAAAAGTGCACTACCACCCATGGCCACTAGATGTTGGCACCAAAAAAACATTTATTCTGATGCCATTAGCTACAGTTGATTTTTTATGTCTTTTTTTTTAATTATTATTAATTAGATATCAGGCTTCAAAAAGGAAGATTTAGGGGTGAGGTTAGCTTGATGGGCAGGTCTCCAAAGAGACCAGCCCTAAACTTGAGTCTCATACACATTGGGCAGCACACTCAGGTTCAAGGGTTAGACCCGCCTCCTCACTCCTCCCTTCATATCCACATATAGTCACTTCCGGCTCCAAAAAAATCTAACATGGCAACATCCACATACCAAACTCCTGGTTTCAAAACTCCACAAACCAATGGGTGGCATCTATTCTCTATACATTTTATGGTTGCACTCTCTTTCAAGTTTGAGGTTTAATGATTTTCATGTTTTAACAAATTTACTTTCACCTAAATATGCATTTCTTTTTACTGATGATGAGTGAATTTATATCTGGATACCACGATGTCACCATACACAACTTGGAATAAATCACTAATCATCTTTTTGTTCTTCTTGGGAGCAGATAATAAGTTTTAAAGACAATTTGACATATTTTATCTCACAAGAAACATTATCATCTATTGGGTATCATGTCTCTGAATCTAAATCCAATATTTAACTTTTCTTTTTTTTGACACCATCTCCTTCCTCCTTTTACTGTTATTTTGGCTTCACCAGTGTGTTACTACTTTAACTTTAGGGGGTGTTGGAATATCATGTTCATATTTTTGCTGCTATGGATTAATCTGCAATCATTTCCTCTGGAGCTGAGGGAAACTGTAGAGTCACATAACTCTCTGTGGCTTCATCCCTTTGTGTGGTCCTTCCACATTAAGCGAAAATATTGATTAGGACGGAAATTTTGCAGATTTTCATATATTTTTCTGAGGGTAAAGAAGTTTTTTACAAAAATCCTGCTTACTTATATTTAAGCCCCTAAATATCTTTCAGTGTGTGTGTAGTAATACCAATTTGATCCTGCTTTTAGGGACCGGAGAAAAACCATGTTATCCTCTTCTTACTGTAGCTTATGAAACGAAAGAAAAAAAAAACATCCCATCTCTTGGAGGATTAGGAGAGCTGGGTTGCTGCACCGACGTATTAATAGTTTCCAGCTGATTTCAACAAGGCAGTCACATCCACACACTCCATAAAACAGGGATTACTATATTTGAAATACTTGACAACAAAACTCTGACATGAAGACTGAACACTGGTGACGGAGTTTGTCACCAGCTCCACCCATGTCCTGAACTATGAATTTTACATTTGAACATTGAAGTGACCATATTTGGATATGAGGAGGTGCCTCTGACCCTTGACCCTGAGGATGCTGGTGACTGTTCATGAGACTGAAGTTCAGGGCAGAAGACCAGATCAATCTAACCTCACCTCATGATGTTCCTCATCTTGAAGCCTAATATCTTCTTATTTATGATTTTATTTTTCAGATACCCCAGATCTGGACCACCAGGTCAGTAATTAGAAGGGTTAACTTTAGCTAATGACATGAGAATGACTTAGGGAAAAAAATATGAGTCCCGTATTTTCCGGACTATAAGCCGCTACTTTTTTCCGACGCTTTGAACTTAAACGCCGGTGTTTCTCATGTATCGGCGGCACGAAGCTCGTTGGCTTTTTACAAGCTAGCAAGATCCATGCCGCCGATACATTTAGCCTCGTCACATCAGACCCGTTCAGAGTGGACCACATGAAACTGTTCGAATAAATTCAATAGCGGCTTATAGACAGGTGCGCTCAATAGTCCAGAAAACACGGTATTTCATGATTGAAATGACTATTTTGTAATTTAAATCAACTGGACCAGAGGGGTTTTTTTTAGCTTTTGAGATCTGGTGGCTTTGTTCATTTCTATACAGAGTCTTGGGGTAATCCCCTATCGCTCAAAAAATAAATAAATAAACAAAAATCATCAGTATTCTATTAGTAGTTGTATCTATTCAGTAGTTTTTCCTTAATCGAACAAATGCAGGTGAAAACATAACCTCCTCGCTGGATGTGATAATACACTTGAACAGTGAAAATGGACTAATAGCTACAGGACAGGTAATAAAAATTAAAATAATTAACGTGTTGCTTGATGCATGATCTATCCTGCGTGGATTCTTGGACTCCAGCATCACAATCAGTACAACTCCAAGTGTGCATGATTAAAACACCTCCTGCTGCAAAGTGTTGCAGCTGCTGCCTGTGTCCCACCCATGGGTGCACTCAGTTACTTGGAGGCCCAAGGCAAAGACAAGTGCGGGCCGTTTACACCCACCCGTCTTACTCATTGAAACCAGAGCAGAGCAGAGTGTGCACTGAAGGTTTGCTGCTGGATGTGGAGAACACTAGAGCTGATATTTCCAGCTTGAGAAACTGAAACCCTCTTTAATGCTGCAACTGCCAGTCATCAATACTGTGCAGAATAATCCTCTAAACGGCTGAAGACGAGATTATGGTGTTTTTAGAGACAGTTTTTTCTTATTAATGCATCAGGTGATCATAAATGTACTGATAATATCCCATAATGATATTTATTTGTGGCCATCTGACACCGTCCATCTCCTGTTTTCAGACACTGGAGTTCCCATGTATCACAGGTCATAGGTGTCACTTTAATGGCGTGCGGACTATATCACGGTATACGAAGTGGACAAACACATGAGAGGGTTGAAGGTGTGTGCGCATATATGTGTTTACAGATGATGATAGAAACAGATAACAAACAGGGCAGGACAGATGCATTATGGCCCAGCAGAGCGTGTTATCGTTCCTGTAATCGGCCACGAGCTGAAAACTTAAACGCACTGAGAATGACATTCTCCAGCAGAAATTGTGAGGGAGATGCAGTACATAAAATTTCCAGAGAAAATGAATCAGCTGCACAAATGTTTTGTTTGAGTTTATATATTGCCTGTGAAGACAAACAAAAGACGATTAAATCTCGCAGGCATGCAGCTTTATGAAAAACTGTGCAGGAGGGATGAACACAATCTCCCCCACAGTTGTGTAAAGACAATCAACAGCAACACAGCGTTCAGGAATTTACAGAGGCCTTGTTGTCCACCTTACATATGCCCATTGGTATTGTTCTCTGCCATCTGCTTTCCACAGTTTCCCAGGCATTCATCATTGTAAGCTGTTAATTACGGCATGAAAGTAAATGGTAGATAAACAGAGGAACAGGGTTTATTCTGTGCTCTTCTTGAATAACTACTCTTTACTTTTATAATTTAATGCACGACCAATAAACAATGAGGCAGGTGGCAGAGCATGAGGGGAGATAATTGCAGACATAAATATCCCAGTTGCATCTTCAGGGAAAGTGTTATAGGCCACTAAGCATGATGTAAATTTTCAAATGAGAAACTTCAGTTCAGGCACCTTATCAGACTAATTACCTGCTGTACACATTTCTTTATCTGCAGTATACACATCATCTTTTTAATCACTCAGGCAATACTGTATCTTCATTACTGACAGGATTAAAACTAACAGTTTTCTTAAACTTCTTCTATCTTATTCAAAAAGGAGTAAATGTTATTTTTTATTTGTGATTATTTTTAGCTGGAGGACAGACTGACTCTATAAAAATAAGAATACAGGAGGTTCATGGTTGGTGAGGCACTGACTTCATCACAATCAGATTTACAAACATATGAACCCTACAGAGCAGCTTTGTCATCATTTGATTGGCAGCAGTTAACAGGTTATGTTTAAAATCGCATATCAGCGTCTTTACACATACAACCTGTAGCACAGAAAAAGCACATTTAATAAAAAAGAAAATAACATTATGGTCTTACCTTAACCTGACATAAATGGATGGCTGCACTTGACTTGCTAACTGCGGATCGTAGCTTGCTGTCACTTATTCTGCAGAGTCACAAGAAGGCTCCTGGGATCACTACTGCCCCCTACCGTGAGGAAGGTGAACTGCGTGCCTCTCCTACTGCGTCTGCGCAGCCGTTTTATGATTGTTCAGCAGAAGAAACACGTTTCACACATACAATTGTTGACAAAAAAAAACACTGTACATTATATACATCAGCTAAACTATGGAAATTTAGTTCATATAGCAAAAGTGTTTTAACATTTTAATAGTGACATACAGACAGATAGCAATACGGTCTCACTCTACAGCATGCCAGCACAGTTAACCGAGTCATTGCACAATCCACGGTGAGGCTCAGCTGGCTGCTCACCGCACGTCTCTTCTCAGAATTTGAACGGCAAATGTAAAAATTCAGCGATTTTGAATAAAAAAAATCTAAAACTGGTGAAGTTAGATGGAAAATAACTTTGTAGTGCAATCACTGGATACATATAAGCACTGAATTTATTTTATTTCCATGACTGACTGCACGTTACTGCTTTCGTCACGTTATAGTAAAGGTTTTTAACCCTTTCATTTGTTGGTGACAGGTCTGCGCATGTGTTTTTGGATTACCGTAATTATGTCACAGTTTGTGCAATCAGAAAATTTCCAACGGTTCTGGAGAGCAGAGATGGTGCACTTTACAGTAAATATAGTGTCATTACGATAATTTCACTACCGTCTCTCAGAAGCCAGCAAAACAGCTGATTTATTATATTCTAGATATTGTAAGAGTGTAATAACAGTGACGATGAAACAAGAATAGCAGAAAAACACAAAAACTGAGTTTTAGTAAACAAAAATACTGCAACTGCACATGAATGTTAGATGTTGCATGTTCAATTTGAATTTGAAATCAAAATAAGCATAAAAAAATCCAGGTGGAAATTTGGAAACTCAGGTGTTAAAGAGTTAAATTACACTATTACACTACATTTTCTATGTTGGGTTTTTTTATTCGAGAGTAAATCCTGCTCTTTCTCCTCCAGATGTGTGGAAAATGCACATCTGCACAAGTTTAGATGCAGAGATGGAAACACAAGAGGCCGGTAATCTGACTGTCATCTTTAAATTAGCTCTGGACTCGTCTGATTTGCTCTGACACCTTAAATCATATATTAGTTGATTTAAACAGGGTGATATATTAGAATAGCCCGGAGATCAGTCCCGTGCTCGCTCCGTGGTGTCACCAGCAGATTTATACTAATGACAAACTGGGTCTTCTTCTCCAGATACCCGGCTTCCTGGGATCAACGCAAGTTTCGGCTTTGCTCGCTTCCAACCCTTATCTTGTTAGAGACAATTGAAAAAAGCAATTACCTGCTGATGCTGCATTGTGTGACAAACAAGGTAATGTGGGAGAAGACAAGAGGCGACTGCTCTCCTCATCACTCTCGCTCTCTTTTCCTGAGAGGCTTCTTTTGTTCTGCGCCGCACCCATCTTGAAACATTTATATCTCTCCTCTGACTATTGTGACTGCAAATAGCCTCCTTGCCCACACTCCTGACCCTAAGCAGCTCCAGCTCTCCACTTATTTTCCTGTATTAAGAAACCCGAAAAAAAAAAAAGCTTCTTTTTTTGTCTGAGAATCATGTGCCAGGAAACACTTTGGCGCTGTCCAGCTGCTCTGTTGATCTCATTAAGTCCTAAGAAGAGAGTCTGAGAGGTCAAAGGTTGCTGCAGCTCTGTGTCTTGCTTTGTTTACACAAAGGAAAAACTTGATACACAAAAGTGTAGACTGTGGCCCTGCTCATCAACACCATTTCTTTTTTCTTGAAAAAAAAAAAAAAAAAAAAAAGCTATCAGAGCATTTATCTGATGAATACAAAGTGATTGTGATCCATTTATATTCAGGCAAGTGGGATACTTTCTGTGCTGTCACCAAAAGAAAACTAATAACTGTGTAATATGACATGATGAGCAGAAGAAGTTCACATGAAAATAACAGAAAACACCACAGCTAATTAAAAACAGTGTGCCCTCACTGTTGCAGCAATGGAGCAGCTGATTAGAAAGACAATTGAATTGGGAAGTGTGATTTGACAAGGGAGTTGCGCATCTAGTTGGATACTAATCAGAATATTATCACGAAACAAATTACATGTGAGTGTTCACGTAAATGAAACATGAATTCATAACTGTGCCCCCCAGAGTAATAAAGTTACATATGACATGTGTACAACAGCATCCCATTAAGTTACTGATATCACTTGTGTCTTGTTAAGCATGATGAAGATGCAGATCTAATTTACCGCCGCTTGTCAACACGACTTGGCCGTGGCATTTTGTTTGTGTAAAGAGTTTTGAATCCCTCTGAGATAAAGTTTGCATCCTCACATCAGCACCGACTCTCTCAGACTTTTTCAATTCTGACGCACTTGAAGAGAAAATGCAACCACCTTCACTCTTGTTTCCCTTGATGATATTTTAACAATACCCTCATGAATATGTGCATGCTTCACATAAACCACTTTAAAAATTTCTTTTTGAGCATGACACCCCTCAGACAGGGTGATTATCTTTGGCAAGGCGCCAGTGAACTGTAGGAGTGCTTTGAAGGCATTCCTAAGAGGATATAAATAGTGTATTTATCCTCAGCACCCCCATGCAGACAATAGGCTGATGCAGAGCTGGTCAGCCTTCTTTTCACTAACCAGAGTTTTCCCAGAGAAGCACAGGCCTTCGCATGCAAGCCTCATGATATATTCAGCATTTCACACAGACTTTATATCCCACATGCATCACAGACGGACCACAGTCTGAAGGTTGTATGGAAAACAGTGCTGTGAAGTTCAAATATAGCCATGAATATAGCCGCGCATAAGACGACAACGCCCCGCATTTCATGTATGTAACTTGCAGCAATGTCTGCATCATAAATTACTTTAAAGTTTTCCCATATAAGCTGAAGACGTATCCCTCATGTGAATTGTTTCTGCATATTTTCAACTAGCACAAGGAGACGGTAGTTGCAGTCATAATTTATACAGCTCTTCTTATGATATGTAGTTTTATAAAGCAGAGGATTACAGTCCAAGGCTCGACTTGTGCATATTAAGCTCTCTGTTTGAACCAAGGAGATTTGATGCAGGTACGGCTCTACCTGCAATAATTGTGTCAAGAGATGTTTTGTGGTGGGAAGGAGAGAACTGAACTGTTCAACTTTAGTTTATTTCTGTCACCGTCAAAAACTTTCATACTGTCAAAGCATTATGCAAAATGGTCCAACAGTGACATAACCCAAATTTAAACTCCTCTCCTGAGATGTGACTTCAAACACTCTCTAAATATTTACTGACAAAATTTTGTAAGGTAGCAAAATGAAATATAGAGATTTATCCAATACAGGACCCAGCTTGGCCATTGTTCTGGTGTGAGGTGGTGTGATGGTGTGGTGGGGGTGTGAGATTAGACTCTTACATAAGTTTGGAGGTTTACTGATAAGAAATGGCTGAGAGCCTTCCCGTGGCTTTAACTGCAGCAAGCAGAGAAAGATGTGTACGGATTACCTGTAGTAATGCCAAACATTTAAACCATGAGACATTCCACACTTGGCAATAAACCTTTTTCCTCTATGACACACACACACACACACTCGCACTTGCTTCTTGCTTGCCTGCTTATCTGCTTATCCCCCATGCTCATATGTTAAAGATGGCGGAGATTAATCTTCAATTTAACTCAACACAAAACACCCACTGTGATCCAGCTACCAGTGCTTGGATCCAGCTGAAATACATGACTTCAGTTTTACTCTAAAGTGTTTTTCCTCCTTTCATGTTCAAAGATGCAAAATGTTTCCAAGATTGACACAAGTAACTAAAACACTGAATATGAGCTGATCAGTTTTTCCACATTGATCAACTAAAATATCTCTATTTGTTTTCTCCAACTTATTAATTTTATTTACAGACAATTAAATATATACACAACAGTGGACTATTTTCCAATATTATAATAAGTACATTAAATGATGGTGAAGCAGATCAGTGCTGAAAAAACAGCCAAACACAATGAGTTATTTTAATACTACAAGTCATTCCCAGTGTCGTTGCGTGAGAGAGACCAAACACACAGTCTGGACCCCGCTATGTGCGTTTAGAAGTTCTGCATATAATTTTCTTGAAGGCTTTTCTGAAATCCCTGTTGAAAATAGTGTAGATTATGGGGTTTACAGAACTGTTGCAGTAGCCGATCCAAAAGAAAAGATTGAAAAGTGCGCCAGGAATGTAGCAGCTGTCTCTGCAGATGGCATGCAGGCTGTAAGTGAAGAAGAAAGGGAACCAGCAGAGTACAAACACCCCCATCACTACTGCCAGTACGAAGGTGAAACGCTTCTCCCGCATCTGGGCCACTTTGGTCTTGTTGGCCGCGGCCAGCTGTTGTCGCGCAGCTGGGTTCTTCTGCTCCGGGTAGAGCTGTAACGCCCGGGCTGAAGCCCAGGAGAGACGGCAGTTCTGGGGCGGGCAGCAGTCCGACCCCTCCACTTTTCTTCGCTTGGTGAAGCGATGATGGCGGGGTTTAGTATCCGACTGACAGCAGCTCTCCTCCAGATCAATGTCATCCAGCTCCCCCTGCCTCTGCTGGTGGCTGCCCGAGCTTTGGCTGCTGGGGCTCTCAATCTCGAACCGGTCCTTCCTGACAAAGCAGGTCTCTGACTGAGAGGGCTGCCTCTCCAGGCCGTTTTTGGCCACGAACACAGTGGAGGAGCGCTGCTTGGCCACTTTATAGATCTTACAGTAGACCAGAATCATGATGAGACCCGGAGCGAAGAAGGACACTAAGCAGGATGAGAGGATGTACCAGGTCTCATCGTTCAGCAGGCACTCTCGTTCATCATGTTTGGTCATGAGGAGAGGAGGGAAGGAGATGATAGCAGATATCACCCACACCACAGCGATCATGGACTTGATGCGCTTAGGTGTCCGCTTCAGGTTGTAGCTCACCGCTTTTGTGACTGACCAGTAGCGGTCCAGGCTGATGGCGCACAGGTGCACGATGGATGAGGTGCAGAACAACACGTCCAGAGCTAAGTAGAAGGCGCACCAAGTACTTCCAAAGTACCAGTAGCCCATTACTTCATTGACGAGGGAGAAGGGAATGACCAGCGTGGCCACCAGGATGTCCGCAGACGCCAAAGAGACTAGGAAAAGGTTCTGGGGGGCACGGAGAGCCCGGCTGGTGAGGACAGCTACAATCACCAACACATTACCGACAATGGTCACCGATATGATAACAGTAACCACCAGGATGATGAGAGCAGTGGCTGCCTCCGTGTGTGGCAAGGCGAACGGTGCGTCGGTGGTGTTCTCATCGTTGGAAACGTTTTCCACCAGTAGATTTAACTGGGTTAAATCCATTCTGACAGCAAGTTGTCCTTTCGTACCATCTTTGTTATTTTACACCCTTTTCCTTACCAAAGGAGCCATGACCGGGTGCGCACAGCTGCGCCGCTAACGCATGGAGAGGTTGTGCGTAACGCTCCCGGTCAGTACAAAACCCTACGCGGGACGCTGCAAAAACGGATCTTCAACAAAAGAAAATCCTTCATTACATGTCTTCCAAATAGTTCTGACTGAAATCATCAAGTTCCAAATACATCACATATGTGAGGTAAGCAAAGCACAATCCACAAAGGCTGCACGAATAAAATCGCTCCTCCGATGTCACATTGCCATGCGTAATGCTGCTCCTGCCTTTTGGTGAACAGCTTCGCTTTGGAGACGATGGGGAATGAATCTCCACACAGAGAAATGAGGTGACATCACTGCGAGGACCAACCCATCTCTAAAGTTATAGCAGAGCGAGAGAAAGAGGGAGA